>JBBLXU010003502.1:0-39809 GCA_037893425.1 Campoplex nolae | reverse complement strand
CTGTGTGGCAACAAATTTGTACGATCTAGGATGTGCAAAACATATCGAAATGGACATTAAATTAAAAGCAGGAGCGGGTCCAGTGAGTAGCAAACCGTATAAAGCGACGGAACGTGAACGAGAAGAATATAGAAAAATTCTTAGTGAATGGAAAGCCGCAGGAATAGTGACGGATACACAATCCGCGTACGCAAGCCCTGTTCTTTTAGTGCGAAAGAAAAATGGTGAATCAAGACTATGTGTAGACTTTCGAAAACTTAACGCAGTGACAGAAAGGGTACACTTTCCATTGCCTAATATCGACGATCATTTAGCGCAGATACGAGATAGTAAACTATTTATTGTGCTTGATCTAGCACACGGGTATCTACAATTACCGCTATCGCAAGATGCGAGAGAAAAGACTGCGATAATTACTCCAGAAGAGACCGTGGAGTTTACACGAATGATATTTGGCCTTATGAATGGACCTGCATATTTTTCAAAGGCGATGCAGAAGGCACTAGGGCCGCTGCGTGACAACGTTGCCCTATTTTACCTGGACGATGTGTTAATTCCGGGAAAGAGTTGGGAGGACCTCGGTCCGAAATTAAAGGCGGTACTAACTGCGTTGCGTGAAGCGGGTCTCACAATAAAATTATCAAAGTGTCGTTTTATGATGTCTAAAGTATCGTATTTGGGACATGAGATTTCGGCACAAGGAATCGAGCCAGGTCAACAAAAAGTGCAAGCGATACAAGACTTCCCACGACCGACGAACGTGCACGAGGTAAGGAGATTCCTTGGTCTCACGAGTTACTTCCGGAAGTTTGTGCCTCGATTTGCACAGTTGTCAACACCGCTGACCGTGTTATTGAAAGCAAACGTGAAATTCGAGTGGGGAGAAAAACAACAGGAAGCCTTCGACGTTTTAAAGAGAAAATTAACAGAACAGCCTGTTTTACAAACTTTTGATCCAAGGGCTGAGACTGAGCTCCATACGGATGCTAGTGCCGTCGGATTGGCAGGAATGCTGATGCAAAAGGACGCGACGGGTGTGTGGAAACTAGTGTATGCTATCAGTCGTCGAACTTCCGAGCCAGAGTCACGATATCATAGTAGCAAGTTGGAGCTAATGGCTATTGTATGGGCTGTGTGTCGGTTAAGATCGTTACTTGCAAATATTACATTCACGGTAGTGACCGATTGTAAAGCGTTGTGTTATTTAAACACGCAGAAATCTCTAAATCCGCAAGTAATACGTTGGCATGATTTGCTCAGTGAATATACCTATAAAATTGCTCACCGAGAGGGTAAACAAATGGCTCATGTTGACGCATTGAGTCGTGCTCCGGGAGAAAATGAAGACTCTGTGATCGAAGAACACGCAGATAGAGACGTTTGTACGGTGTGTAGTGAAAGTGATGTTGTTCGTATGTATCAGTACGCTGATGAAGGTATACGACGAAAAATTGAAATCCTTGCAAAATTGGAAGGTGAGAGAACGCCATACGAAAAGAGTTGCGTAAACGAGTATGAATTGAACGACGGAATATTGGTGAAACGACGCGAAAATAGACAATTGTTCGTAGTGCCCAGCAGTATGCGAAAAAGTTTAGCGATACGTTTTCATGAGTTGAAAAGTCATCCGGGGGCTGAACGAACCGCGTCGCGAATCCTCGAACAATATTATTTTCCGGGAGTGAAGCCCTACGTGAAACGGCACGTTCGCGCGTGTGTGCAGTGTGCGTTAACCAAGGCGAAGCCGGGACGCCAGGCAGGAGAGTTGCATCCGATTCCGCCGGGCGAGCGACCGTTCGCTTTAATACACATCGACCATTTAGGTCCGTTCGTTACTAGTAAACGTGGAAACAAGTTCGTGTTAGTACTCGTAGATAATTTAACGAAATTTGCGGTGATACGAGCTGTGAAAGATACGAAAACCGCGACGACGTTACGTGTATTAAAAGAGTTCGTGTTGGAAAAAGGAGCGCCGGGACGAATAGTGTCCGATCGTGGAACAAGTTTTACGGCAAAAACGTTCGAAAACTTTTGTCAGGAGCATGGTATAAAACATACATTAAATTCACCGCGTCATCCGCAAGCCAATGGGCAAGTCGAACGATTAAATGCGACGATCGTAGCAGCGATTAGTGCTAATTTGGAAGAAGGAGAAGGGCTAACATGGGACAAAAAGCTTCCGAAAATACAAAGTGATTTAAACGAGTTAAGAAACGCGTCTACGGGTAAAAGTCCGTTTGAACTGGTGTTTGGTTATATGCCGCGTAGAGATGGTGGTATTCTACAAAGAGTGACATCGAGTTTAGAGGAGGGATATACGTCACCGATAAAGATTCAAGAGAAAGCACGAGAAAACATCGAAAAGGCTCAACAACAGATGAAGCAAAGATACGATGCCAATCGAGCGCGTAATGTAAACATCGCTGAAGGTAGTGTGGTGCTAATGAAGACGGTACCTCCATCTACGGGCGAGTCAACCAAGCTGTTTCCAAAATATCGTGGTCCGTTACTGGTGGTACAGAAATTACCAGGAGATACTTACCGAGTCGCTGAATTAGACTACGGAGACGGTAGACGAAGGTATGCCACTACAGCGCATGCTTCGCAATTGAAAATCTGGGAACCACATATTTGCGAGGAAGAAACCGCTTTGAAAATCAACGAACATCAAGAAAGCGATAGTGAAGACAACGTGTGTAATCAAGAAAGTGTTGAAACGAAAAATACAAACAGTGCGATAGACACAGCCGAAGGTGAAATTGAAGAAGATTGTGTGAGTGATCATAACGATAGCGTAGATGAGAAAGAGGAGTGTAAGTCGGTAGAAACACGACGATCGAAACGAGTGCGACGTCGTCAGAAAAAGTATAATGACTTTTTAGAATAAGAAAATTGTGATATCATGAAAAGGCAGGTAACACATCGAAATATAATTATTAAAGCGTTTAAAGTATTTATTTTTGATTAGTTGAGTAAGCGTCGCTCCGTGAAGAATGTACGTATAAGTGTGAAAAGGTTACTGCTATTATACATTGTGACGTGACTTTTCGCCCCGCCACCCGCACGAATGTGTCGACCAGTGGCCCGATATACGGCCCATTTGACGCCGCTCATCGTTTCGTCTGGCTTACTCGGAGGAAGACGCAAATACCGCCGTACCGTTTACTGATTAGGATTAAGTTATTTTATTTACCTCATGGCGTTTTTCGTTCCCGGTCAGCTACCTAATATTACCTATAAGTCGAGAGACCTACCTACGAAATACCTTAGCAGTGTCTTACCTTCACCGATCCGACTCGAGACGAATATTTTTGAATAATGGGATCATTTGCCTGTATTATCGTAGCCAATTTATCTTAGAGATCGAAACAAGTACCTTTCCGCCTCTCTTGTAGGGAGACTTTCGCACGCCCTACCTACAATTGGCGATTCTATCGATGGAGTTTTCGCTCGCATTACGGGGATTGGGCTCCGAACAACCGAGCTCAATCCGGTGGACGAACGAAGATTCACGTCGGAAAAGGGCCTAATTGAATGCCACCCGTGACCTTCTCACCGCTACAGCCGAGAGCTGCCCGTACACCATCGTCCACTCGGGTGCTACAGTCCGTTCGCTACGGCACCTCGTCCAGTGGGGCTCGGGATATTTTCCGAGAGCCAGGGTGCTGAAATTTGCCTAGCGTTTATCTGTGGGCCCACCGTATTTTAAGGGACGCCTCGAACCATGAGGGAGGCCTCCCTCTTGCTCTATGGAGACGTCGGCCGAGTCCCCAAGAGGAAAAGCATCCGAGTGGCGACCATCAACCATATGCGAGGAGGAAGCTTGATCGGTGGAATCGCCGGTATCGACGGCAAGAGCCGATTTTCATGTCACGCGAGAGGGTAATTATTCTCGAGCGTGAAATATTTTCATAAATCCCGCGGGAAGCGTGGCATCGCGAGCGACTTCAGTAGTTCGCGCTCAGGGCATGAGAGCGCAGCCTTGCGGGGGTCGGAAGTGGTGGAGAGCGCCGAAAATCGGACTCGCCCGCCGAGAGCGAGGCCTCCGGAGTCTTAGTCCGAGTACTGCCCAGAGCGAACGTATCATCGAGTCAGCGGTCTTGTGGAGGGGGCACGTGAAGATTCTCTCGGTAAGCTCGTTCCTCACCATTCTATTCTCGATCATTCTTTTGTCCGATCCCTTTTATTGTTTCGGTCTAATTACCTGTCGACGTAATGCAGGGGATTTCGAGATTAATTCTGTTGTTTTGTACGAGCGAGTATGGAGGAGGGCTGTCGGCACGACGGTCGCCTCTTCCTCTCTCTCTCTCGATAATTTATTATTGCGAAAAGATTGCACAAAGGGATGATCGACTACCTAATCGGCCTGCCTAAAATCTTTAGTTTTATTAATTTCCTTTTGCCTTGCGATATTAAGTGTCGCGCATTTTTTTTGCGTATATTTCGTCTCGAGTGTGCCGATCAAGGTCTCGCACGCGCCGACTACCACGCGGCCGTGTTGTCTCTCTATCTCTCTCGCGCTCAAACGGTATGCTGGCCGGCCCCGCGGCGCTCGTCGACCGTTATTTTTTTGCTTGAACGCGTGGTCGTATGAGTAGTCGTGGGCCGTGTAATTTCGTAGCGTCGGTGATTCGACCCTTACCTTTATGTTGACTGGGCGATCGCGATTACCTCGCCGTGTACACTACCGTCGGAAAGTTTCCGGACAAAAGTCGGAAAAAGTTGCCACACTCTTTTTTATGTTATTCAGTCGATAACGTAGATAAATTAATTTAATAAACGGCATTTTAAAGGGGAGAAATCCCATTTCATTTTGCTTTTTTTGAAAAAATTTTGCGATTTTTTTTACGACTAGGACGTCATTTTGAAAACGACCATTTTTCGTCTTTTTTTTTCCTTTTTACAGAGCGACCGCGTTTTCAGTAGAAATTTTTTTTTTAAATTTCTATGACCGGATCTTGAAAAGGCAAAACTCAAGCTTCAATTTCGTTTTTTATAAAATCCGTTACGATTTTTTTTGAAAAAGTTATCATGTTTTTGGCGAAAAAAGACGGAATTCAGAAATTCCTGCGTAACACGAAAACTATCACATTTAGAAAAAAATCTTAGAGGAGTGAAAAGTTGCCTCTGAGATTGTTCTAGTCACTCGAATTTTCCCAGATTTTTTTTCCGAAATTTTTTTTTTTCGTTGATTTTAGTCGAACTCCAGGTCTATCAATTTCCGTAATTTAAAACCTATGGGTTTTTTCACCAAAAGTCTAAGTACAAAAAAGTTTTATTTCATCATTTTAAACATTTTGGAATTTTTTCAGATTTTTTTTCTCCGATGATGTTCATCATCATCGTCAACATCGTCGGATAAAAAAATTCGAAAAAAAATCTGAAAAAATTCCAAAACGTTTAAAATGAAGAAATAAAACTTTTTTGCCCCTGGACTTTTGGTGAAAAAACCCATAGTTTTTAAATTACGGAAATTGATAGACCTGGAGTTCGACTAAAATCAATGGAAAAAAAAATTTCGGAAAAAAATCTGGAAAAAATCGAGTGACTAGAACAATCTCAGAGGCAACTTTTCACTCCTCTAAGATTTTTTCTAAATGTGATAGTTTTCGTGTTACGCAGGAATTTCTGAATTCCATCTTTTTTCGCCAAAAACATGATAACTTTTTCAAAAAAAATCGTAACGGATTTTATAAAAAACGAAATTGAAGCTTGAGTTTTGCCTTTTCAAGATCCGGTCATAGAAATTCAAAAAAAAAATTTCTACTGAAAACGCGGTCGCTCTGTAAAAAGGAAAAAAAAAGACGAAAAATGGTCGTTTTCAAAATGACGTTCTAGTCGTAAAAAAAATCGCAAAAATTTTTCAAAAAAAGCAAAATGAAATGGGATTTCTCCCCTTTAAAATGCCGTTTATTAAATTAATTTATCTATGTTATCGACGGAATAACATGAAAAAGAGTGTGGCAACTTTTTCCGACTTTTGTCCGGAAACTTTCCGACGGTAGTGTATATTAATTCCTCAATTACCTTTACGTATTAATTTTGTTTATTACTTCTTGTGAATCTTTTCGCGATTACCTTTTTCGTCTCGGGTGGGGCGCGTACCTTTTGTGTTTCAGCGAGCTACTACCTATTACCTACGACTCGTACCTAATGTGGAGTCGTCGTGGGCTTACACGACGGACGGTATCACACCGGCAAGTACCTATTGTTGTTGCCGGTTTACCTTATAGTCCCAGGCGCCCTAAGCGTACTGTGGAAACGACTTTACCTATCCGCTCGTGTGAGCCCCGTCCCTATCGTCGTAGTCTCTTTTCTTTTGTTGGCGCACCCCCGGTATCGTGATCATATTTTTTTTCGGCTACGAAGCTTTCGGTCACTGGCCTCGTGGCGTACCTTCGGTTTATTAGTTACCTACCTGTATCGTTAGGAACATTATCTTTGAATAAAAGTTTTTTTGTTATCACACTCAATTATCTGAACAGACTCGGCTACATTTTTTGTTGTTGTTGTTTGTAACGTTACTTCGGGCCTACCCAGAACCCTTCCCTCTACCTTTAGTATCTCAGTTCGAGCTGAGCAGTCGGACCGTCCCCGGTCGCCAGGACCCCCCCCCCCTCTCGGAGGCCTCGTGTATGGCAGGGTGAGCGAAAGTAAGTCGGTTGTACCGGCGGCATGTTCGTGCCTGGCGCCCTGCCCACCCACCCCACTATGCCGGAACAAGAGGAGTTGGGGCCGGGTGAGCCGGAAAGGGACGAGGTTGATCTCGAGTAGTAAAAATCTCGTTACAATATACATATGGGCAGATCCATTACTTTTCGACGAAAACGTGCGCGCTCAGGTCAGCGATTTTGATGCTGATTTTTTCCTTGAAAGTACATCAAAAAAGGAGATGATCCTGGAAATTTGAGCCCGATTCGATCAAACTCGGCCGCTGGAGAATTTTTTGAAATTTCAAAAAAGTCAGTTTTTTGATCATTTTCAAAAATTTATATTTCAGCTTCTATATCACTTAGAGATTCCGCTCAAGCGGCATTTTTTTTGGTGAACGCCCTACTTTTAAGAAAAAAATATTAATTAGTGATAAACTCAAATCCGGCTCAGCTGGAAGCTGTTAACTAAACCACTGAATCGGCAAAATTTTACCCGTTTTTAAAATTCTCCCGAACCTACCAGTTGCCGAAGGGAGGGACAAATAACGGGTGTTTTTTTTGTTAGGGTGTATTCTGTTGATATCTGCCCTAATTTCTTCCGATTGCTTCGATTTCGTCACTGTAGAGCCATTCAAAGATGATCGATTTTTCAAAAATCGCTATGTTTAGATAGCTGTCATTTTTTCTCGAACTACGATTCCCTTGAAATTTACAGGGAAGTTGCTTTGATATGTCCCAAAGAAGTCCTGAAAATTTCAACTAGGGAATCGAGCTTGAATCCGAGTTATGAATTTTCAAACATCCCGAAAATTGCACCGTAAATAATACTTTTTGCAAGTAATATCTCATACGTCAAATGAGTTATTGATTTTTTTATAGTCAGAAATCAAATACCTAATTTGACTATTTCATGTTTCTGTTCTTATACTGCTTATTTAAGTGGCGCATGAAGTAAATATTGCGCGCTTAAGAGCACTGCGATCATACTAACGTTGTTCGAATGTATGCTTGAGGTGGCGCTGAAGCTCTTTTATCAAGTAATTTATCCGTATGGTGGCGTAACTAAGATATATGGCACCCCTACCGTCAGTGGAAAACAACGTTACTCGGACGTTCTTAAAAAAATGTTATGCTGACTTTTTGGCGAACTAAGTGGAGAAGATATCTTCCTTTCACGTTCGAGTAACGTTTTTTTCCGCTGGCGGCAGGGTTGCTACACAAGTACCATAATCACATCACGATAGGGATAAAATAGCTTCAGCGCCACCTCCAGCATACATTCAAACAACGTTAGTATGATCGCAGTGCTCTTAAACGCGAAATATTTACTTCATGCGCCACTTAAATAAGCAGTATAAGAACAGAAACATAAAATAGTCAAATTGGGTATTCGATTTCTGACTATAAAAAAATCAATAACTCATTTGCCGTATGAGATATTACTTGCAAAAAGTATTATTTACGGTGCAATTTTCGGGATGTTTGAAAATTCATAACTCGGATCCAAGCTCGATTCCCTAGTTGAAATTTTCAGGACTTCTTTGGGACATATCAAAGCAACTTCCCTGTAAATTTCAAGGGAATCGTAGTTCGGAGAAAAAAATGACAGCTATCTAAACATAGCGATTTTTGAAAAATCGATCATCTTTGAATGGCTCTACAGTGACGAAATCGAAGCGATCGGAAGAAATTATAGCAGATATCAACAGAATACACCCTGAAAAAAAAAACACCCGTTATTTGTCCCTCCCTTCGGCAACTGGTAGGTTCGGGAGAATTTTAAAAACGGGTAAAATTTTGCCGATTCAGTGGTTTAGTTAACAGCTTCCAGCTGAGCCGGATTTGAGTTTATCACTAATTAATATTTTTTTCTTAAAAGTAGGGCGTTCACCGAAAAAATGCCGCTTGAGCGGAATCTCTAAGTGATATAGAAGCTGAAATATAAATTTTTGAAAATGATCAAAAAACTGACTTTTTTGAAATTTCAAAAAATTCTCCAGCGGCCGGGTTTGATCGAATCGGGCTCAAATTTTCAGGATCATCTCCTTTTTTGATGTACTTTCAAGGAAAAAATCAGCATCAAAATCGCTGACCTGAGCGCGCACGTTTTCGTCGAAAAGTAATGGATCTGCCCATATATATGTCGGAGATCGATATGAAAGATAACTTCAAGCATAAGATGACTTGAAGTACGAAAAGGACCAAATGATATTTTGCGTCAAGCGTTGTTTCAAGAAATTGGAATGTCATCTCGGGTTGCTAAGCAACAGGATGAAAATCAAATAACGAACGCTGAGATGAAATCGAAAGTCAGTTCGATTGGAACAGAATCAGTTCGACACGTCGCGATCATTACGCAATTATTAATTAAGTCGTGTCAATTATATTTTAATTTAACTGAATAAAAATGAACGATGATAATTCTCGTCGAGTGTCACCTCCTTTCCGCGGTTTCCCCTCGACATCAGAAGTGGGATCGGGATCGAGTTCCGAGAGAGAAAAAAATATAAACAGTGATGAAGAAAAGTGGATTAACCTTTTGAAATTACAACAAAAGAATTTTATAGAAATTCTAAACAGTGTGAATCCAAATAATACTACCAAAAAAATTGATTTACCTGAGTTCGATCCTGAAAAAGAAAATGACGTGCGAGCATGGATTATCACTTCAGAAATGTGTATGTCCGGTCAATCATCGAGAGGTGCATCCCTCATTAAAGCCTTAACTCGGGCCATGAAAAATGAAGCATCATCCTGGTTCACTCAAATCGTGCATCCCGAATTGGATTGGGACGAATTTAAGACGGTATTTTCTCTTCGATACGAAAATCAAGAAACCCTTGGATCTTTTCTCATAAATTTAAACAAAGGAAAACCAAAAGAAGGGGAATGTATCGCGGCTTACGCTACCACTGTCGTGAACTCATTAATTAATCGATGGAAAAATTGCACCGTTGAAGAAATCGCTACGTCAGTCACCTTATCACATGTTTCTCAATTTGAATCACGTATTCAGCGTCTCGCTTTCACTGAAGAAATAAAAACAAGGAATAAATTACAAACTGAATTGAAAGCAATTTCATTCTTAAAAAGAAAAAATTCAGAAGGACAATCCGAGAGAAATCTTACCGACACGAAACGATTTAAAGAAGCTACTTCATCTCACAACATCAAATGTTTCTACTGTGGAAAATTGGGGCATAAGTCTGTTGAATGTCGTCTACAAAAACAAGACTACAGGAATTCTTCAAAACCAAATATTTGGCAGAAAGAAGAATCTGGGAAGGCCACTACTGTCACCTGCTTCAAATGTCGAGAGAAGGGCCATTACGCTTCACAATGCTAAGAAAGCAAGAGGAAACCATTCACCGGGAATAATAACAAATCGAATAATGAAAAACGAGTTGATGTGTGCGAAGTAAAATCACCTTCCGGCATCTTATGACACGCAAGTGAGCAATATCGTTTTTATTTTGATTCAGGTGCTGAGTGTTCCTTAATTAAAGAATCTATGTCATCAGTGTTTTCTGGAAAAAGATTAAATAACGTCGTAACTATGACAGGAATTGGTCAAACAAGTATAAATAGTACTTTACAGATTCCTCGACAGATTCTGACGAATATAAGCATTGATGATATTACATTCGAAATTCTTTTCCATGTTCTACCAAATCATTTTCTGAAAATGATATTGCGATTGGTCGAGAAATTCTATGTCACG
Source organism: Campoplex nolae (assembly GCA_037893425.1). Lineage (NCBI taxonomy): Eukaryota > Metazoa > Arthropoda > Insecta > Hymenoptera > Ichneumonidae > Campoplex > Campoplex nolae. The sequence continues at coordinate 29,435 of JBBLXU010003502.1, read as the reverse complement.
ATCTAACGATCATTATATCTTCGAATGAATTGAAATTACAAAAAAAAATCGAGTGGAAATTCTAGAAATAAACGAATCGAACAGAGTAAACTTTAACGATATTAGAACTGATGTTTCTTTAAATTCAAAAGAAAGGTTACTCTCGATTCTAAAAGAATTTGAAGAACATTTTATTACAGGGACTCCAAAACAACCTGCTAAAACAGAACCCATGAAAATACGTCTAAAAGATCCTTGTAAAACGGTTTATAGGCGACCCTATAGATTGAGTGTGGACGAACAGAAAATTTGCTCACAACAAAAATCATTCGTCCAAGCTCGTCTCTTTTTACTAGCCCCATCGTTCTCGTAAAAAAAAAGATGGATCACAAAGAATGTGTGTTGACTATCGCGAACTCAATAATAATACAATACCTGACAGATTTCCCTTACCTTCAATCTCTGACCAAATTAATCGATTGCATGGAGGAAAGTACTTCTCGACCTTGGATATGGCATCTGGTTTTTACCAAATCCCGATTCATGAGGATTGCATTGAATATACAGCATTTATTACGCCTGATGGCCAATATGAGTATCTTTCGATGCCATTTGGACTTCGAAATGCTCTATCAGTTTTTCAGAGAGCGGTTTATAAAGCTTTATGAGAATTAGCAAAGACATATGTAGTTGTTTATATGGACGATATTCTCATTGTTGCATCCGATGAAAACCAGGCTCCAGAAAGATTGAGAATAGTGTTGAAGACTCTATCAAATGTCGGTTTTACATTTAATATCAAGAAATGTATATTTTTGAAACAAAAAGTGAAGTATCTTGGATATGAAGTCAGTAATGGAGAAATTCGACCAAATAAAAGTAAAATTTCCGCATTAATATCACTACCTCCTCTCGAAACAATCAAACAATTACTGCAATTTATTGGTCTCGCGTCTTATTTCCGACAGTTCATCCCAGGATTTTCGAAAATTGCGGCTCCTTTATACGCTTTAATTTCCGAAACAAAGAAAAACGTTGATTGGAAAGAAAATCATGAAAAAATCAGAAAACAAATCATTTCAATTTCAACGAATGAACCAGTTTTAACAATATTTGATCCAAATTCTCCAATCGAATTGCATACGGATGCAAGTTCTGTGGGCTATGGAGCAGTTTTAATGCAAAAGAAAAACAAAATATTGCACGTTGTTGCCTATTTCAGCAAACGAACTTCACCAGCAGAGTCTAAATACCACTCTTACGAACTGGAGACTCTCGCAGTAGTAAATGCAATTAAACACTTTCGCCATTTCTTATATGGACAAAAATTTATAGTTGTTACAGACTGCAATTCTCTACAATCTTCAAAGAATAAAAAAGATCTCACCCCAAGAGTCTATAGATGGTGGGCTTTTCTCCAGGCATTCGATTTTCATATAGTATATCAAAACGGAAATAGAATGCCTCATGCAGATTTCTTTTCTAGAAACCCTCTCCTAGATTCCGAAAAGGAAAACTTAATCAAACAAGACAATAAACAAATAAATTTAGTAGATATCTCAGATACATGGCTTATTGCTGAACAAAGCCGAGCTTAAGAAATTTTAAAAATAAAACAAAAAATATCTGAAGGAGCTCTAGAAACAGAGGTTGCAAAAACATACGAATTACGCTCTGGTATTCTTCATAGAAAAATACAAAGACATGGGAAAACTCGAGTTTTGCCAATTTTGCCACGGGCGTTCAGATGGTCGGTGATTAATAAAACTCATGAAGCCTTGTTTCACATTGGATGGGAAAAGACTCTCGAAAAAATCTATGACTCGTTTTGGTTTAATGGAATGTCAAAATATGTTCGAAAATTTGTGGAAAATTGTATTACGTGTAAAATTTCCAAAACAAATTCAGGAAAAATTCAAGCGTCTTTACATCCTATCCCGAAAATTGCAATCCCTTGGAACACTATTCACATTGATATAACTGGCAATGTTGTACGTCATTTCCTGACGACAACGTTTAATTTTCGTCGACCATTTTTTCTCTCGGAAACAAACTAAAGACATAAACATTCATTAAACATTTTATTTTTAGTAATACTCAGTTATAAAATAAAAGCATATTACATTGAAGGGTCCCGGTGCAATTGGAGAAATCCATAGTCGCTGTGACAACCTGTAAATAGAAAGAAAGCTTGTAAATAAATACGTTTGTAAGTCTTATAATTATATGTTCATTTTTCATAATTTGAGATAAATAACTCACCTACGGCTGGGCTCTGTCAGAAAAGTCTTCTCTGCTGACTCGGTTGTCTCCGCTGTACCTGAAAAGTCCAAAAATACCAGTATCGTTATTATAAATCAAGTATATTTTAGAGTTAAAAGCACTCACTTAACTCGGAGTAAGAAATATATTTATCTTTCATCCGGGAGAGGTCCAACGACACTCAGCTGTCACTGCGGCCAACCTAACCTGTAAATATCGGAAAATAAGAAAAATAACATTAGTCACATTATTTCTAACTACCGCCCTACTAATTACTCACTAACACATAAGAAACTTAACAATTAATCACTTGAAACGATTGTTGAACACTTACCATGAATCCGCTACGTAGCTCCCCCTCGGTGGACTGCGCCAAAAATCTGAAAAAAGAAATAAAAGAAATATTACATTAATTGTTATCATACTTACATGCAGTGGTATGTTGGTATTAATCTATAAAAAGTTATAAAAAGATACTTACAAATATAGTTTATCTTCATTGATTACTCACCAGTAATTTCCGAAATTATTCCATACACTTGATTTTATAATTCGCGAAAAGCATCGCGAACACCTCCAAAAAACGCACGGTGATATCGCGAACTAAAAATCCCTAGAATTAAAAATTTTTTTGGCCCCTCGAGTTCGACGCCTATGCGAGGCCTGTCTCCATGGTACGCGCTGCCTCTGAACTTCGACGCCTATGCAAAGTTTGTCTCTATGGTACGCGCTAGGTCTATAGCCTAGGGTACGAAACCTGTAGTAGCTCTCTTAGCTCGGACTACCGAAAGGAGGAAAGAGCTCGCTACCGAAAGGAGGCAAACCTCGCTACCGAAAGGAGGCAAACCCCGCTACCGTAAGGAGGCACACACGCTACCGCAAGGAGGCCCCTCACCAAGGGTCGATGGTATAAATCATATTATCCGATTACTTATATCTTTTCTATAATTCCGGTTGCGAAAATTTCAGCTGAAGCCGGACTTTGTCGGTATCATCCTAAAATTTTTTCTCTACTTCAGTTAAATTCTTGCGACTCTCAAATTTTCAAATTTTACCGTTCTTTTCACATCAAATCTTTTAAGTAAATTACCTTGGTTTTTTCCGTTAAATCCATATGCCGAAAAAGGATAACCACAGTACCCGGAAGCGCAAATTCCTGCGGAAGCTGAAATTTACGCAACCCTCAATCAATGTCGTTCGCACCGGCAATGATCCGCGGCGCGATCCAATAGTCGATGACGCGTTATTTAAAAAATTTCGGGCTAACCCGACCGTTTTCACTTTAGTGCCAGAGAAGGAAATTAATAAAGAAAATGCTCCACAAATACACGCTGAGTCAGAGTTCAAAATTCCTCTCCCACTAATCATTCCTCCTACGAAACCTCTCGCGAAAACATTCATAACCGAGGTAAAAACGAAGCAGGATTTCGACTCTCTCTTCGACCGGCTTATGGACACGCCTCTTTCGCCACCTAATGAAGCCACCAAGGCAATTATTCAGGAGTTGGAAGCCATCGAGCCCCCCTGTAAAAAATTGCAAATCACGCAGGACGTAATCCTGTCGAAAGAGAGCCGAATTCCTACGGTTGTGCTATCCAGTCGCGTTGATCCACCATCTCAGCGTCTCGCTCCGCGTCGCATCCTGGTCGAAATTCCACTGCAGCGCCTGATGTCCAGTGAACGAGCGGAAGTAGATATTCTGGGGCAACTTCGGGAGGACGTCACCACGCCCGCTCCAGACATGCCCACCGTCTAAAAAACAAAAAACAAAAAACAATAATGAGAATCGGTAAAAAACCCTAAAAACAAACAAAACAAAACAAAAAAAAACAAAAAAAAACAATAAACAGAATCGGGATCAAATCCTAAAAAAAAAAAAAATCAATCAAACAATCAATCAATCAGATGGCACTAACCTTATACTTACCGTAACCGTGGTACTTACCTGGAGCGGATGCTGCGCTTCCTGCTCACTCTTGGCTTCTCGGACATCGTTGGGTCGAGCACCTTCGTTCGGGAAGAACCTCTTTCGTTTCCACTCCGCACCTCATTGTTGGAACTCGGTTGCTTCGCTCTTCTTTTAAAAACTATCGAGTACTTTCAACAGCAAATTAAGTGGCAAAAGTGACAAAAAAGAATATGTTTTCGTTCTCATCGATGCCTTTACCAAATTTGTCCTTTTGCGACATACTTGCCACAGAGACACGGAAAATAGCATAAAAGCATTAAAATCTGGAATATCCTTGTTTGGCGCTCCTACCTGAATCATTGCAGATCAAGGTCGTTGCTTTGCCAACAACGATTTTCGTGAATTTTGTTCATCACAAAACATTCAACTACATCTGATAGCAACCGGCAGCTCACGTGCCAATGGTCAAGTGGAACGTGTTATGGGAATGTTAAAAAACGTGTTGAACGTTGCAGAAAATTCTAGTGAACGCTCTTGGCAGGATGCTTTACCCGACATACAATTAGCAATTAACTGTACACAAAATCGAGTAACAAAATCAAGCCCTCTTGAATTGATGATTGGAAAGGTGGCAAGACCTCTCGATCCTATGTTTACACATGATAAAGACTGTGAAACAGACTTATTAGAAAACAGATTAATCGCAGTTACTAATATCGAAAAAAAACGCAAAATATGAAAAGGAAAGATTCGACAGAACAAAAGCACCGGTGGTCAAATTTTCTGTGAACGAATTTGTTCTCCTTAAAAATGAGGAAAGAAACCAAAATAAATTAGACCCAAAGTATAAGGGACCGTACCAAATCACAGAAATTTTGGAAGGAGATAGATACGTTCTGAAAGCTTTAAATTCTAATAGAATATTCAAATATGCTCATGATCGTTTGAGAAAGATGCCGGATGGAAATATTTCGGAATAATTTTCATAATTGTTTCATGTTATTTGTTTTATTTTATTTGACTCCACATGTTATGTACAATGTTGTAAATGAATTTCAAAAAGTTGACTGAGCATAAATATTAATCAATAATAAATAGAGCATAAATATTAATAATAATTATTTAATCTAAAACAATGATTGTCCAATTAAAAATGTTAAAAGTGAATGTAACATAAAAAGAGCTCAATACATGATTACTTGTATAAAGTTGTTACATGGAAGTTTGTAGACATAGCCCAGTGGAAATCGGAATTTCTTAAATGAAACCGTGGGTGTGCGATGCGCAGCTTCCTGTAATTGTTGCTGATGATTGAAAGTTTGATGGGAACATTCGTTACTCGGGAAGAGTAACAGGCAATGTTGTCCAATGAAAGTTTGTTGTAACATTCGTCATTTGAGAAAAGTGACAGGCAATGTTGTTCAAAAGATTTTTATGGTAACTGTTAGGAACGCGTTTTGGTAGGGTGAAAAAAACGTATGAACACGAACTTCTACTTGAAAAAGGCCGATTTTTCTTTTTCTTTATTTTCTTAACTGCGACGCGTTGGTCGTGTTGGCCATCTTTTTTAATACTAAATATAAAATGTATATCGAGGCACGAGTCGGTGGCGCGCTCTACATATCCTAACTACAACATTCTCCCATCTTGAGTTGTGAGAGACTATTGCAACTCAAAAAAAAATATAATGATGAAACATGTTATAAAATGAAAGAAAAACATAACAATGCTTATAAAGGAAATTCACAGATCGAGTCTCTTTGGAATATTGACCCGACGTCCACTTTTAGTACGTGTCGTTGAGTTTGAATTATCTTCGGACGATGTCGCATTCTTTTCATTCGACGTCGCATTCTTGTTGGACGATGTTACACCTTTTATCGACAGTTCGGAATTCTTTTCGGACGGCGGCATTTCTTCGTCTTCTACCTCAAGCGGCAGAGTTTGTTTCGAAGAAGACCCTTTCTCGACGACTGATTTGTTCAAGGTCTCGATCCCGATAGGCGACGTCATTTACAGCGGATAGAGCCTCTGAACGGGACGTACGAGTTCTCCGGACGCTGTTTTTATTCGAGCGACTCGGACGTTTCCATCCCGACCTGGGATAACTTCGATTACTCGGGCTAGGGGCCAATCTAGGCGCTTCTGGTTGTCGTGACCCACGAAGACGACGTCCCCCACTTGTAAATTGACTATTTTGGCTCCGGTACTTTTTGCTCGAGACAATTGTCCCAAGTATTCGGAACGAAAACGACGACGCAAATCCTCTTGCAATTTCTGGCGATAACGACGTCTCTTGTTCAAATGGTTTTCTTTGACATTATTGAGGTCGGGGACTCCTATTTCTCTAATGTCCTGGAGAAACATTGCTGGCGTCAACGGAATCAAATCCTCGGGATTCTCGGACAAATAAGTGATCGGCCGCGAATTTATAATAGCCTCGCTATCACACAACGTTGTGGTAAGATCCTCGAACGTTAAACAGGCTCGACCCAAGACTTTTTTCAGTAACTCCTTCACCGACCTCACGAGACGTTCCCACCATCCTCCCCACCAGGCTGCTGTAGGGGGGTTGAATCGCCATTCTATTTTCTCGACCGAACTATATTCCGCAATTTATTCCAGTTGATTCCACGCAGTAAATTGCAGGTGCCGGTGAAATTTGTGCCGTTATCGCTGAATATAACAGACGGTCGTCCTCGTCGCGCGACAAATCTTCGGAAGGCCCCGATGAAAAGTTCGGTTGATAGAGAAGTAACAAGTTCGAGATGAATGGCTTTGTACACTGCGCATGTGAAGAGACAAATCCATGCTTTCTCGCCACCTTTCAAGTAAACTGGTCCTGCAAAATCAACTCCAGATACCTCGAACGCCGCTGCGTCTCGTACACGCTCTTCCGGTAGAGTCGCTGGCGAAGTTTCTATTCTTGTACTTTTGTAGCGTTGGCAGGTGACGCATTTCGCGAGCACAGAGCGTATTGCTCGTCGACTGGAGATTATCCACACTTGCTCTCTTAAGCTACTCATCATGATTTGTATTCCAGCGTGATTCAGTTTCTCGTGACGGTATTCTATCAGCTTCGTGACCAAACGGTGGTGTGGATCTAAAACTATCGGGTATCAAAATTCAAATTGGTCATCTCGGTTCGATATAGGAGTCTTCAAACGAATCAGTCCCAATTTATCTTCGTACGGACTCAAACTCTTGATTCTTGGATCGGCGACGCCGTTGAACGACACATCTTGGACCAAGCGCATCAATTTTTGCTCGGCCTCAACTATCTCCTTCGCCGACAACTCTCCGTACTGACGTCAAGAAGGATCTGTTCTGCATCTCGCTACGAACCGTAGGATCCAGGCCATCATCCGTAACATCTTTGAATACTTTGAAAACCCTCGCATGTACCAAGGATTTTCTTGATCGGGGGTCTGTATACTCGTATTGGTCATCGCAAGATTGCATTGTTTCGGCACATAGATTTTCTTCGTTCTCGGTGACGTTTTCTTGACTTCATGGTTCACCTCGTTCTCGTCAACGTTGTAGTCTGCCGACGGCCAGTGATCACGTGTTTCCTTGAACCATTCTGGGCCCTCCCACCATTGCGACTCAATGAGCTGTCTCACGCTACATCCTCTAGACGGAAGATCGGCCGGGTTAATGGAACCTGGTACGTGATACCATTGTTCTGGTTGTGTCAAACGTCTTATCTCTTGTACTCGATTCTATACGAATGTTGCCCACTGATTCTCGCGCTTGATCCACGAAAAAACGGTTGACGAATCACTCCAATAACGTTTCTCCGACTGTGATTTGCCTAACGCATCCAGCGTAGAGGCCATCAACCTTGCTCCTATCGTTGCGGCAAGGAGTTCAAGTCGAGGCGTAGTTGGTTTGCCCATCGGTGCCACTCTCGATTTTGCTCCAATGAGTTGGACTTTGATGCCGTCCGAAGTCTCCGTACGTGCGTATAATACTGCTGCATATGCCTCGTGACTAGCGTCCAGGAAGACGTGAAAGGTGGTCACTTCTCCCTTCTCTTCATCTCCGAACGCCCATCGTGGAAGTCGCAATTCTTGTAGAAGGTTCAGATCTTTATGCCAATCGCTGAACGCGTCTTCGACTTCTTTATCGACCTCTGTGTCCCAATCTAGATCCGTGGACCACAGTTTCTGCAATAGTAATTTCGGACGCAGCAATACTGGGCACGCTAAACCAATCGGATCGAATATCTTTTGAGTGATTGACAAAATGTTTCTTTTCGTCAATTTTTCGGGCCGGGACTCCTCCACCGCCGCCTTTGTCAACGCTAACGTGTCCGTTCGTTTGTCCCAAATGAGCCCAAGTACTGATGTGGTACTTCGCGGTTGAATTGGATCGGAATACTCCCATCCTCGAAGCACAAAACTGCCGTTGGCCATTGCCTCGGTAGCAACTCTTTCGAACAAATCCCTCTCTTCCTCCGTGTCGACGCCAGTCACGCAGTTGTCCATATAAAAGGATTTCTTCAATTTCTCGATCATCGCACGTTCTTGTTCATTTTTGGTCTGTCGGAGCTCTTTTTCCAAATGCATTTCAATCGTAGCTCCCAGCAAAAACGGGCTGCTCGTCACACCAAATACGACTCTACAATGTCGGTAAATCTCAATTTTCGTCGGTTCGTCCTCGTTCCACCATAGGAAACGAAGCACGTCTCTGTCGGTTGGCGTTACACTAATTTGAAGGAAAGCTCGTTTTACGTCGGAGATAATTCCAATTCTCTTCTCTCGGAATCGCAACATCATCGATGGTATCAGCTCTATTAGATTTGGACCGATTTCCAGACACTGATTCAGCGATGGTGAGTCTTTACTTTTTGCCGAGGCGTCGAAAACGGGTCTCAGAGGCGTCGTACTATTCTGCTTCACCACATGTCGATGTGGCAAATAATAACTGTGCTTATTCAGTTCTGTAGACGGGACACGTTCTACGATTCCTTCAGCTGTCCACTCCTTAATTATCCGACCGTAATCTTCGAAAAGATTTTCGGATTTCAATCGTTTCGTGCTTGTCTCTAGTCTCTTGAGCGCAACTTCTTTGTTGTCTACGAGCGGCGGATGGTTTCCTTTCCAGGGTAGAAACACTTCGTAACGTCCCTTTTCATTCACTTTAACAGTCTGTCGAAAATGATTATGATTCTTATTTCTTCCTGATGCGCTTCTTTGGTTTTTGTTTCGACGGGATCGGTAATCCCCAGAGTGTCGAGGCTCCACAGATCTGAGACTGTTGCGTTCCGTGCAAACATGGAGACTGCCAACAGCGCCGAGTCAATTCGCGATACTCCTGCTTGTGAAGTTTTTCCCATGATCGTCCATCCCAATCGAGTCTCTATCGCTGTCGCACCGCACTCGAGATCTTGTATTCTGCCGGTCAATAACTTGCCCGCGATGTCGGCTCCTATGAGTATCGCGATTGGTTCATTCCTCTGGCCGACGTCCGTCAATCGTATGCCTTCTTGAGCTAACTCTTGAATCCACGAACCTTTTAATACGCCCGAGATGCTGTGACAAATCGTTTCTTGGTCCAGGGCAACGAAATTGCACGCGTACGAGTCGTCCAAGCTTCGGAGTCTTATGCGATAGGCTTTGTGCTCTTGCGCTTCGGTCTTAGCGCCTCCAAACAGTAGGTGGATTATACTTTGTCTTCCTACTTCTTCGTAACCGAGTTCCTCGACGGTTTGACGTAGGACGTAGGAACGATGCGAACCCGTGTCCAACACAGCTCTCACGATACGTGTCTCTCCTTGACGGTGTATCTTGACCCGCAGAGTCTGCAGAAAAATTTCATTGTTATAGGAGAGTGTTAGGATCGGAAATGAGGAACAAGCAGAAATTGGAGTTGTTTGAAGAAAACTGAAAAAAAACGAAAATGAATGAAAAATTAACTCGTTAGAAAATCTGAATTAAAAAAAAAAGAATTTCAATTGGAGTAATTTTTGCCAATCAATGAATGGGAGTTTGGTTAAACTTAATCTAATTGAGATAGACGTAAAAATCCAGAAATCGAATTCGGTGAATATGAGGGTTCAAGACAAGTCGTACAAAAAAAAAGAGATTAAAGCCAGTTGTACGACGCGAGTGCACCCGGTCTTGAACCAACAATAGAAAGAAGGAAATTGTCCATGGAATTGGATTAAACGATTAGAAGAAATGATGCACGACAGGTCTCATCGAAGCGAGATTAAAACCAAAAGAATTCGTGAGACGTGACTTGTCCCGATCGTGCATCGTCCAAACAGAAAAAAAAACCAATGAAATACCTGATCTCGATATCGAAGGAAGATTGAAAACCAGGCAAATGTCCAAATCCAAGGATGAGAAAACTTGTGTAATAATCATCAGGTTTTCAATGAATCAATTGCTCTTGGGATCTCTTCATTGCACTTTTATTTTTATTATGTCTGAGAGAAAAATTCAATATATTATTTTTTACATGACTGGAACATGAACCTTTCTTTTTCTTGATCAAATCGGATGTGTACTCGTTGTTTTTTTCCTTTTTTTTCGTTACTAAGCGAAAATAAAAAACAGTCATCACAAGCGAATCGATCCTTGATTCGCTCAAATCGTCTGAAGTTATCGATGCGAGGATAGTTCAGAGATACAACGTGACACATAGATATTCATTCCTTCAAATATAAATTTATTTTAACATATTTTAAACAGAGAGATTCGCCAGGCTACTTTCGGCTGGACTTCTCGGCGGACCGTCTCCTTGTTTCGTCGTCGTTGGTTTCTCGGACGTTATCCCACGACACATGAGTAGCACGTGAAATCTATCGCACCATGCACATTTTTGTTTATATTTACAGAATCTTCGTCCATGGCCTGTCTTGAGACAGTTGAAACCCGCGTTCTTCTGTTTCACCACCTCTTGCCTTTCTTCCAGAGACATTTTTCTCGCTTTTTCACACTGTGAATTGTCATGACCCTCGCTGCAAAATATACACGCCGGTGTCCTAACTTCTTTTGTGGTCAGAAGCGCGGCGGCCGTTGGCGTTTCGTTATTTGATTCATTATTCGGCTTCTTTTTACCTTTTTCTTTTATTTGTTCTTTACCGATGCCGAAACCACTCACTGCCATCGCAATTCTTTCTTCGTTCTCTACTTCGGCTTGCAAAAACGTCAATAAATGCGCGAGACGATCTTTGGGGTTAGGAACTACCGGTGCGTTGTTTCCTGGTTTTCTCGCGGCGAATTGGATGGCGCTACTTGTCTGTCTCTGCCAGGTCCTTAACAACTCTTCTGGTAACGACGATTCCACCAGAGGATACAACATGGCCGCGCACGTGTCTGTTGTCACGCCCAACGACTCAAGCGATCTTAAATGCGTCTCTAATTTGTCATACACGCTTGCCAATGGTACTTTTTCTTTTGGCGTCAACGCGTTGTTGAGCACCAATTTTAATAGCTCGCGCACATACACTTCCACTAACAACTCGTCTTTTCCGAACGGACTCTTCAAACTTTTGATTACCTTCTCGTAGTTTTCCGCCGTCGGTGGGTAACTGTTTACGAGTTCGCTAGCCCGAGAATCTGTCACCATAGTTTGAATGAGGTATTGGAATTTATCCTCTCTCGTAATAGATTCATCTTCGTGGATGTTTTTAAACTGGCTCCAGAACTGCAGCCACTCTCGAACGTCGCCGCTGAATTTCTTGAGCTCGATCTTCGGCAGTTTAAAACCGCGTCGATTATCAAACGGCATATTGTTTGGTGGCGGTGCCCCGATGAGCGGGTCTTGTTGTGCCAACAGCACGGTACGTTGTTGTGTTGCCTCTATAATCCTTGTAACGTCTATTTTCGCCTTTTGTGGTACTTCATCCGATACTCGTCTGCGCATATCACCTCCTCTTCTAGATCGTCCTCTGTAGCGTCTGCATTGACCATGAGATCGATCATTTTCGTATTGAGATCTTCGAGCTCGCTCGCTTTATCTTTAAGTAAGGCAAAGTAACTTTGTAGCTCCGTCCTCTCGGGAACATTGCTCTCGATCGCGGTATTAACCGATCTGAGAACGCGCGTGAACGCGTAACGTACCGTCCCACGCGTCTTTTTCACACAGTCCATTGTTCTCACCCTGGCTTTACTTGTACCACTGATTTATCCCAAAACACGCAACTTTTAGTCCTGTCACGGTCGCCACTATGTTAGGAACGCGTTTTGGTAGGGTGAAAAAAACGTATGAGTAGTAAGGCTATACCAGTTCTAACTCAGGGATCTCAGGGGGGGAGCGGGGGAGCGGGGAAGGTTCTGCGGGGAAGGATCTGCGGGGAAGGTTCTACGGTGTGGGGAGGGGGAAGGCTAGTTTTAACTAATGGGGGAGGGTGAGCGGTCCCTGCAAGGGATCTGTTTGATCTTATGCGACAAGTGTCACTTTTTCTGAGAAAAAAGAATGAAAAAAGATATTTATTACCAGAATTCTTTACAAAGATGTGTCACACCCCCAATGATAGATTTATGAGTTCCGTTACACATTTTATAATCTGCAGAGACAGATATTTTTACCAAATTGCGTAAGAATTTTCTTTTAAAAAGTCACGTGCCGACTTTTTATCTCAAGTTTCAATCTCGGGGAAATACATGAGATTTCGATTTTCCGCCAAAGATACTTCACGGTTAATGGGCCACTTTCATCTTACAAACACTTTAAAAGATTTCTAAGCGTCACACTCCTGCAATAATTGATTTATGTATCCTGGAGATCAGATTACGCAAAGTTGGTCATTCGCGGCATTTTCTTTGAAAAGGCACTTGCCGTAGCGCCCCCGCCTCCGCATACCCCTCCCCACCACTTGATATAAAAAAAAAAAATAGATCTATGCTTGGAAGTATATTTTGAACAATATTATTTCCCAAAATTTCATTCCCAAAGTTGATCTCAAGATGGATAGATGTGCGAGTATGTATGCAATTCATCCGTCGAAAGAACCTTGGACATTGACGGAAAATGAACTCGAATCGATTCCCAAGGTTTTGCTCATAAAATATTATAGAAGATTTATTAATTTACTGTGGGATCGATTACCCGAAAATTTACAATGTGATAGCGAGGTGCAGTCATATCGATGGTGTCAAGATCATTTCAATCCACCATGGCAACGGGTTCATGTTGATGCTCCATGGCCCATACGTCGTGATTGTGAAAAGTGTTATATCATGGAAGAACTAGTGAATATTTATGCAATTCATTGCATTAGAAATCCTCGAGAAATTACAGCAGAAGAGCTCCAGATTATATCACCAACAACGTTCAAGAAATATTTCAGTGACTTTACAGATATACTGTGGGAGCGTTTACCGGAATATTACAAATCTGACAGCGAAATTAAATTTTTTCGTCGATGCTATGAACATTGGAATACACGATCGATGGAAGACCACATTGATGGACCTGCGCCGCTACGTCGAAATTGTAGAAAATGTCGAGAGAGTGAAGAACAAGTTTGAGCCTGTTATGGATGCACGTGTGCACAAACGACGTGGGGGGTGACATTTCTGAGAAGAATGGATCTTCGGAAAATGCGTGGAAAAGAGTATTGTGGAATGTGCAGGTGGTGAAGATGTAGGTGGCGGTCATGTTCAAACCTGTATGAGGCTACATGATTGGACCAATTTTTCCCTGCAAATGGAAGGGGAATGGACTTATGGAAGGGATAGATGATACAAATAGTCGAGCATAGAGAAGAGCAGCATCAATTCGTCGTTCCACAAGCTTCGTTCAAGTCGTGATTTTTTTTCTTCACATTCGACAACGATGGCGTTCTCTGCTATCAACGAAATCACCAAGCAGTCTGCATATCTACCCTCGAAGCCGCTGAAAGAACTTGAAGTCAATGGCGACTATGGAGTCTCCGATATTCGTTCAGCAAATACAAAGTGGGGACAAAGGTACGTCGTGGAAGTCGAGAATAAATTCACAGTCTTCCTACCACCCCGAGTTGTCAAGGCATTTCAACAAGATCCTGTGACGTACGGAAAATTATTGGAGGCTGCTCATACTGGACAACTCAGTATGAAATACATCGGCGGAGATTGGAACGGCGTCGAGTTTCATGAAATATAAATTTCATATCATATAAAATTGTAAATAGAAAAAAATCGATGTAATGTGAATGAGGAGGAAGAGGACGAGGAGATGGTTTTATATAAATAAATTATGTAAAAACGATTTCATACATGTTTTCTTTATTCAAAAATTCCTCGTCTACATAATGCATGGTATACATATAACCAGCTTTTCAAAGCTTTCACATTCATCGTCGCACAGTTAAATTTCGATTCGTTGGTATGGTGAGGACAACTCGATGAAGTTTTCAGCAACTTCTTCAGCGATGGGCAGTCCAGAGTCTCAAGATCCACAATCTCCGTTGATAAATCCAAGAAGCTCGCTAACCACAAAGACTTTTCACAGCCTTTTACAAATATGGTGCGAGCGTGTTGTAAAGTTGATTGAATGATTGGTTTTGCCGCGTCGTATGGCAGGAGACCATAATCCCATGGTATTCCGTGAAAATTTCGTTGCAACCATTTATTCATGGATTGATATTTTGATGGCAGTGCGCCCCATGAATATGGTGGTTCGAAGAAGAGCGTCAGAGGTTCAGAATTTTTCTCATCGGCACGGATAATTGATATTTCTTTGAGGATAAACTCGTTGATTGGTCCCTTGAAACCTTGTAGATCGACGATAAAGTCCATCTCGACTGATGTCCAGTGTGCATACTTCAGCGATTTTATACCAATTTTTTCACCCCACCACTTATGGGATTATATTCAACAATACGATCATGTAGAATCAGACAGTATGCGCATGTTTCTGCAGGTACGTTCGCTTTCATTTCAAATTCGAGACGTACATCAACAGGTCCAGACTTGAGAGAATCGTTCTGTTTCGAGCAGTCAATTACAATGAGAGGAGCATGATTCAAAAAATTCGTTTTCGTAAGCCATGGTTCAGTCTCCTTGTTGTAGTACATCGATTGAAAGTTTGTATACATGTCATAGAGTAATGCGTACTGATTTTGCTGTATATTCAAATTCATGTTGCCATAGGGATAGCACTGTGAATTTAAGTATAGTTTCACATCGCTCACGTTGCAATGATCAAAGCCACTTGCATTCTTCCTCTTGCTATTCTTCCGTCCAGTTTGGAAGGCGAGGATTACATATCGCGGTTTTTCAAGCTGTGTAGATGTCTTCACGGACCACAAATGTTTCGAAGTTGCAGGTAGCATTGGATATTCGTACAATTCCCAGGTGCGGAAACTCATGGGGATTGGTGAGTCTTTGGCTATAAACTTCAATAGTTGAATTTTTCGTTGATCCGCCACGGTGACGTATGGAACGAGCCATTCAATTTTCCGTAGTGTAATTTTATAATCTTCAGCAGCTGCCTGAAGTATTGCATTGTCATCGGTACGTGATCTCGTCAGAATCAATTCATGTTTCGCATTCACCACCATTTTTCGATAATCTTCAGCAAAGCCCAGCAGCGCACTCAGCGGTATGCATATATCAAAGTTGCCTGATGCATCCTCAATATGTTTCGTCTCCTCAACATCAATCCAACCAGTGTTTTCGAGCATTGAGCTCTTAGCCGGTGAGTGAGAAGTGAATCCTTTAATAAGAGATGTGATACCAACATTCTTATTGCGATCAATTTCTACAGCATTGAGTTCATAGCGCACTTCTTCAAATAAATGGCATATGGCATTGTTGACGAGACTCGTTGAAGCTAACGCTGTACCATCCGGCTTCGTTAGTTTTCCACAAATGTGAATTGAACTTTTGCTCGGTAGAATCGATAAATCTTGATGTTGAATTGAAATACGTATTTCATCACTGTTGTTGTAGGTTGAAGATGCGTATGGTTGATGTGCATGAATCTCATAATGTATGATGGATTCATCGAAGATGATTGGTGTCTGAATGTTTACAATTTCCTCTTCCATTTCACGCAACAAATGCACAATGCACAAAACAGATAATTTTTCACACGTGAACTCCACGAACTCTGAGACCCAAGTTCTTCAAGAGTAGCAGATTTTGAGGTGTTAGCACTTTGAGCGTCGATCGATGACTGATTCTGCGATCCCATGTCGATGGCTTATTAATATTGCGATTGTAGACTATGCCCATCGAGATTTTATGTGTAGTCGTACGGTGATGATTTCTCCACGAAAATTCACCAAATCTCCGTCTTGATCGACAATACGAAGCTGTATGTTGTCAATTACACGAGTTGTGATTGGTAGATAAATGACACTCGATGGTACTTCGATGATTTTATAGCCCGGTGGTACGGATGGGAAAAATTCATGAATTGTATGCACTTTTCGTCCGTTGATGTATGCTCCAGTGGTTATGTTGCACTCGACTCGTATGGCGTTCACTTTGAGAATGGATACTGGCAGATCAGACACATGTCTTTTATTGGCTTCTAATAGGCCCGATGTGAAGCCCAGCAGAGGTCCAATCGAGTTGTTCGGTGGAAAATTAATATGTTGATCACACTCCAACTCACTGCGCAATGTATTATTATTCGGTTTCAGCTGAATTTTTATGTTTTTACGTGTCAATTCAGCCTTCAAATATTTTTCAATATCCTCGATTTCATAACTCCCCGTTGGTATAGTCAACACGAGTGGTCCAACATGAAATTCATTGCAACCAATGTCGATATTTGGAATCGAGTTGAATGTGAGCAGCTCAACGAGGCCGAGAGTATAATTTTTGTCGGATGATAATACGATGGGCGGAAAAAATTGTGCTTCGAGAACGGAGGATGATCCAGATACGGTGATTGTCAAACTATCGTCCATGTTGCTTGTAAATTCAGAACTAAACATGTAGCTCCATAGTCCTCATTTATATAGCATATATTTAGCTCGACGATTTAACTGTCCGCACAAAAACTTTAAACATAAATGTCCACATGTTATTGTATCATATTCTTGATACTTTTTGTAATTATATTTCACGCTACCAACATTGAAATAATTCAAGAGTTCGGGTGGTGGTGGGAGATTGCCAAAACTGTCGAAATATATGACTTTTTCACCAGTCTTTTTATATGCAACCCAGTGTGTTCCAGGGCCCACATTTTCATCCAAATTCACGATTGCTGATTCATGCTTAAGCGGTCCGCTTGCAGGTAAAGTATCTCGCATGAAAACCCCGCGGAAATGACGAATTTTCATGGCTTTTGCATACTTCAGCAGATCGGCGTCGGTGAGAGGTTGATGTGGTAGCGTCATTATGCGTTTTTTGATCCAATGTAAAGACCCAGACCCTGCTTATACGGTTTCAAGTGCAAACCTTTACCCAAAGCAATAGCTTCAATTGTTTGGTTATGTCGCTTATTTTCCGCCAATTCTTTTTTGGCCGCTTGAGCCGCATTTACAGCACTAGCGATTGCCGCACTTCCACCGGACAATGCACCAACGGCGCTAAGACCGGCAAAGAGCGGTATGAGAAAGGGCAATAAACCACCGGTTTTTCGGGGTACCGGCAATACTCGAGGTGTGCGTACTTTAACATCTTTAACGCTGGCACGCGCACCTTTCAATGCTGACATGACGATTTTTCGAGGGTCATCACTACGAATCATGGCTTTCTTTGCAGCACTGATGACCTTTTTCAGGCAAACACTTTTCTGCGGTTTGCCCTTCTTCACCACTCGCTTCATACCCATACCAAATTTCCTTTTTGCCTTCATAATGTTTGTCACAGCCCAAGCACTTGCTCTCTCACCAAGATCTGCGTCTTTTGAGGTTACACGCTGCCAGGCTTGTTCAGCCAAAACTTTATCCGCCAGATGTCTTGCTTCTAGATTATCACGATTTTTTGAATATGCAATATCGTGCTCTTTGCAAGCAGCGTCCAATGGATTTATGCCAGGATCACGACGCGCAAGACGTTTGGCTAATTTTGTACCAGGTCCGCAATATTGATAGCCAGGCAGATGTAATTCCACGGGGAGATTATTGATTATACTGTTGACCAGACCTTTACCATGCACAATCATCACCACACGATGGTTACAACTCGACTGACAATTCTCGCATTATAAAGCAGCATTTATATGATTTTTTCAATCAGTCGTATGTGAGATGGAGTCGAAGAAACTTTGTTTATGAATACATGACAAAAATAAAAAGAATTTTCCTTAATTGTTCATCGGCCAATGGATATTTCTTTCTTTTTTTTTTATCAACAACTTTTTTTATGCAAGCCCCTGAGCTCTTTTCTTGCAGTTCTTCAAAGGTGATGACGGTTATGTCCCAAAGCTTATGTACATGTTAAAAGGATGAAATTGATGGAAAATATTTGGTGATGGTACCAATGGTGTAAGATTTTCCAGTGCCGGGGTGTTTTCGCAACTCACCGGTGTTTCACAAAAATTTTTTTATGCCACCATCTGAGATTCTTTCGGAGCCAGTGAAAAGTCGATTTTCTTTCATCGACAACTTATTTGATGCTAGCCTCTGGACTCTTTTCTTGAAGTTCTTCAAAGGTGAAGACAATTGTGTCCCAAAGCTCATGGGGATGTCGAAAGGATTAAATGAATGAAAAACATCTGGCGATGGTACCAACGGTGTAAGATTTTCCAGTACCAGTGTATGGTCGAAAGTCCTTCAACGCGAAGTTCCTTCGTATTTTTTTTTGTTTTATATTCGTGTGTATAGGATTGGAACGGGTTATCCAAGAAAATGGAAACTCGATGATTTTTGAGCCGTGAATTATTGATTTGTTTATTGGCTCGTGTGGGAAAAGCCTGATGGCATAAAAACCCACGATGTGAAATGATGTTTGACAATTTGTGTTACAGATTTGCGTATGGTACGCGTGGTCTTGAACTATCGTGATCGTTCGTATGTGTGTGTTTGTGTGGGTTAACCCTGTTGGGCTGCGTATGATTGCCCTGTTGGGCTGCGTTTGTTTTGCCCCGTCGAGCTTCGTATGGTTGCCCCGTCGAGCTTCGTATGGTTGCCCCGTCGATCTTCGTATGGTTGCCTCGTCGGATTAAATATGATTCAACCCAATCTGGCTCGTATGTGAGTTCGAATCTAGCCACACGGAACCACGCTCGCCTGTGGACCCTGACGGGTCGTGATGATCGAAGGCCAGCGCCTTCAGGGAACGTGCGTTCGCGTTGGTGGTTCGACTGAGACTGTTTTTTTGTGTATTTTTTTGTGTATGCATACCCGAGCGCTGGTCGACCCGTCCTCCAGCGACTCGACATCGCTATTGGCGTAAGTCAACCGAGCGCAGCGAGCGAGAGAGACCACGATAGCTCAAGACTCGCATATATCCATCAGTCACCGAACATCCTCCCCCCGTTGGGAGTGCCAACGGACAAGTTGTTCGATATAGAAATTGAAAATTCGTGATGTATCGTGACCGATAAATGTACAGAGTATGAACTTAAATTCTGTGATTAATTGAAGAGCAATTAAACTAAAAGATTACATAGATGTGTATCGTTAAGATAAATTGATTAAAATAATGAATATGTAGAAGATAATAATCGTAATTGAATGGAACCGTGATTTCATTCTGAATAACAGCATAACGTTAATGCATGATTCGAGAAACGTGTTTTTTAAACATTGGCGGGTAGCGCGCAAATAGATGTTGTATTTCTCTTGTAAGAGCCTTGTGCTGTTTTGATGGTGACGACTCTGACCACGTCATCGCCGCCCGGATGTAACTCGACCACTCGTCCCAGTTGCCATTGCATGCACGGTCGATTTCTGTCGATCAGTAGGACCACGGCATCTTGCTTGATGTTTTCGCCAGGATTTATCCATTTTTGCCTTTTTTGCAACTCGCTCAGATATTCGAGTTGCCATCGACGCCAGAATTCTTGGCGCATCTTGGTTATTAATTGCCAGGAGGACAATCGGTTGTCTGGAACATGAGAAAAATCATTTTCCGGCAGCATAGTGAGAGGTCTACCGATTAGAAAGTGAGCAGGTGTTAGCGCGATCGGATCATTTGGGTCCGTAGAAATCGGACACAAGGGGCGAGAATTCAAAATAGCTTCGATCTCTATTGCTAAAGTGCTCAGTTCCTCGTATGTAAATAAAAGATCGCGCATAACGCGTTTGAGATGATGCTTGCATGACTTTACGGCAGCCTCCCAGATGCCTCCGAAGTGAGGCGAGAGGGGCGGATTGAAATGCCATTCGATTTTTCTACTAGACGTGAATTCGTAAAGTTTCGATCGAAATTCCTCGGATTCTCTCAATGCGTAAAATTCGCGGAGCTGACTGTTTGCTCCTACGAAATTCGTTCCGTTATCAGAATAAATATGGCCCGGAATGCCTCGACGACTGACGAATCGTCGTAGAGTTGCTAGAAATGCGTCTGCCGAAAGATCGCTTACGATTTCTATGTGAATAGCCTTAGTTGACATGCAGATAAACACACAACCGTAAACCTTGATGCTACCGCGATTGCGATGTTTTTTCTCTTTAACGAGCATAGGACCGAAATAATCGACACCTGTGTGATAAGAAGCAGGTGCGTTATCGACTCTCGATTTAGGCAAGTCAGCCATTTTATATGCGACTGGTACAGGGCGAAACCGTATACACCTTACGCAGCGCCAGACGATTTTTCGTACTTGATTTCTGCCGTCGAGAATCCAAAATCGTTGCCGGATGTTGTATAAAGTCGATTGAATACCGGTGTGATAAAACCTTTCATGCGTGTGTCGTATCAAAAGGTCCGTTACGTAATGCCGAGAAGGAAGAAGTATTGGATTTTTTTGATCCGATTGTACATTTGCGCGATTTATTCGACCACCGACGCGGAGTAAACCGTTCTCGTCAATTAACGGATTCAAAGATCCGAGCTTCGCGCATTTTACTCTTCCATTGGTAGAAAGCTGATCGATTTCCTTTTGAAAACACGATTGTTGTATCAAGTGAATAACGCGTTTTTCTGCTTCGTCTATTTCGCGTACCGTTAAATTGCCTTTGTTTTCGTTTATGCGCAAAAAACGTAAACAATACGCGATGACACGAATTAGCCTTGTATACGACGAGAATTTCTCGAAGATCTCGTGAAACTCGACTGGCGTAACCATGCAAAATAATCGTTTGATTCCGGGTAACTCGTCCGGAGGCGTCGCGACGGACTGAGGCCACGTGGATTCGGGATCGGATAGCCACGAAGGTCCTCGGAACCATGAGTCGTTCCTCAAAAATTCCTGAGGTAGTTGCCCTCTCGATAACGCGTCCGCCACGTTTTGATCGGTTCCAACGTGTCGCCATTCCGCATTTTTGCTAATTTCTTGTATCTCCGCAACGCGATTCGCTTCGAAGACCTTTAGCACGCTAGGATGTTTTTTCAACCATTGTAGAACTATTGTCGAGTCGGACCAAAAAATGGTTTTGGAAACGCGAAAAGTTAATATTTCGCGAACTTCGTGATATAGACGCGCGAGTGTCAACGCACCGCAGAGCTCAAGGCACGGAATTGTTTGTTCTTTCAGTGGAGAGACGCGGCCCTTTGGGCAAAATAATCGGACGCGAATTCCGCCTTCGATATCGCAAGAACGAACGTATAAACAAGCCCCGTAACCTGATTTACTCGCGTCGCAAAACCCATGGATTTGAATGTCGACAGCGTCGTTTATCGAGATGTGTCGCTCGATCGTTAAATTATCGATTAAAGCAAGTTGTTCTGCAAATGATTGCCACGTAGTAAACAGTGCAGTTGGTACAGATTCGTCCCACGTGGTTTTGGCTTTCCAGCATTTTTGCATAATTATCTTCGATACGAGAATGACCGGACCGAGCAGACCGAGTGGATCAAAAATTTTCGCGATCTCTGATAGTATATATCGCTTGGTAATCCTTTCAGAAGGCTGAATATGTTTAACGGTGTATAATAATTCGTCGCGCCGTGCGTTCCATGAAATGCCTAGTGTCTTGTGGATTGGATTTTCGTCCGTGAGGAACTCTACATTCGCGGTTTTCTCGACCAAATTGTTTAATGCTCGCGGATGATTCGTCGCCCATTGACGTATGTCGAACCCGCCGCGTTTCAAGATTTCAATCACCTCGTCTCGTATTTGTATGAGTTTTTCGAAAGTGTCGGCCCCCGAGAGCAAATCGTCAACGTATAAATCGCGTCTCAGCGCTTCCGCACCGACGGGAAACTCTGCGCTTTCGTCGCTCGCGAGTCTCTGTACCGTTCGTATAGCGAGAAATAGTGCCGACGATACACCGAAAGTTATCGTGTTTAATTCGAACACCCGTGTTGTGTCGTTCTGTATCCAGAACACTCTTTGATAGCGACGGTCGTCGGCATGAATCTAAACTTGTCGGTACATTTTTGCGATGTCCGCGGTGATTACGTATTTGTAGCAACGAAATCGCAAGAGATGTTCGAATAATTTGAGTTGGATGGTCGGGCCTACCATTAGAGTTTCGTTTAACGATATTCCCTTGTTTGTCTTTGCCGACGCGTCGAAAACTACTCGCACCTTCGTCGTTGTGCTTGTCGATTTTACAACCGCGTGATGCGGCAAATAATATCCGGGTCGCGTTTCGTCGGTAACCGGTGACATATGACCTAACTCAATGTATTCGTTCATAACCCGAAAATATTCTTGTTTAAGAGTCGGTTCCGCGGTCAGTTTTTTCTGCAGTGACGCGAATCGTCGCAAGGCTATCGATCGTGAGTCGCCGAGATCTCGTTCCGCACTGCGGAAAGGTAGACGAACGATGTATCGTCCCGACGCTTCACGAGTCGTGTTTTGATTAAAATGTGTTTCGCAATCTGTATTCTCTGATAACTTGATTTGACACGCGTTCGCGTCCGCTAGCAACCAAAATTTTTCGATTTGCTCCTTCAACTCGGTTAGTTGACAGGAAGCTCGATTCGCGAGTTTATTATTCTTTCTTCCACCGGCGATAGCCCAACCGAGCTGTGTCTTTTGTAGGAAAAGATCGCAGCCGTCGCGAGACAGATCGCATTGTCCGATCGACAACAACGATAATGTGACTCCTGATCCTAAAAGAATGTCTATTTTTTGCGGCAAATGAAATTGTGGATCGGCTAATTTTATATTTTTTGGAATATCGATCAATTCGCGAGGGAATATCTCGTTCGGTATGTGATCGGCGATTTTCGGAATAATTAAAAAAGTCAGAGTTTTGTTGAAGTCGCCGTGGATCGAGTAAAACGTACACTCAACCATTCCACTGGAAATCGTATTCGTATTGTCGATCATTCCGACGGTAAGCGAGCATGCACGCGTCGGTAACTTCAATTGTTTGACGAAATCTTCCGTAATAAAATGTGCGGTTGCGCACGTATCTAACAACGCGCGACATTTTTTAAATTGACCGCTTGAATCCTTTACGCGTATTTGAGCGCTGAGCATCAATTGTGATTGCAATACTTGCGACGCAAAGCTGTGTGCTAGCGCGTTTAAATGTGTAGAGTTTACCTTTGAATTTGCGTCGTTCGAGCTACCCTGTGCCGTTGCGTCCTGAGTTGCGCGTGCGGTTGAAGCGTCGTTGTGTAGAAGCGTGTGATGGAATCGCGGGCATTTCTTGCAATGCGACCATTTACAAGCACCGCTGTGCGAACCCAAACAGTTTTTGCACAGTTTTGATTTTGACACAATGTCCCATCGTTGCTGGACATTCATGTTTCGTAGCTCGCGACAATAATACGCGGGGTGTTTTTCCTTTTTGCAAATGACACATTTGGAAGACGTACCGGTCATTAGCGCGCGCGCGCCGTTTTCCCCCTTTCGCGTCTTTGTACCGCCGTGTTCCTTACCCGAGAACGATCGTTTTTTATTGTTTTCTTGTTTCGAGCGCGACGGATCTTGTTCGATCGTAAAAAGTCGAAACGCGGTTTCCGAGACGAATTTATAAAATAGCCGTCTAAGTTGAGAGTTTCCTCCCATTTGGCCCGAATGTTGTGGGGTAACGCGCGTTCGATTATCCGCACCAATAAATGTTCGTCCGGCTTTACATTCATCGACGCGAGCATATTTATGTGTTGACGCATATCGTCGACGAGTCTGGTCAACCCTTTATGAGTTGCCTTTGTTTGAACCGGCAACTCAAGAATCGCGTCGAGATGTTTCACGACTAAAATGCGGATTTTATCGTACGAGTCTAAGAGCAATTTCCAAGCCGTTTCGTAATTTTCTTCGCTCACGTTGTATATTAGAATCTTATTCAGCGCGTCGCCTTCGAGGCAATTTTTCAAATAAAGAAATTTTTGCACGTTCGTGATGTCTACGCGCGAATCAATCATCGTGACGAAAGTATTTTTGAACGACAACCATTTTTCAATGTCGCCGTCGAATTTGGGGAGATCCGCGACCGGTAATTTTAAACGACGTATGCCATCGATCGGGATCGATGTCACGTTTAATCCGCCGACGGGAACCTGCGCTATTGGTGCGACGATCGCTTCGATTTTTGTCACGAGCGCGTAAAATCGATTTTGTAACGCGTCGAACTCGCCTAACCACTCACTATCGGGGTCCACTAACAGCGCGAGCTCGTCATGCAATTCTTCGTAGACACGAAATTGTTCTTTGAGACGATCTAAACGCACTTTCAAATTCGCGGATTCCGAACTGGGGTCTTCCGCGACTGTTTCGAGTTTTGTTATTTGCGCTTTCAACGTTGCGCGTTTTTGATTAATGAATTTCACACGAGCACTCATTTTAATTCGATTTGTACTGGATAAGAATCGCACGAAATATTCTCGCGACTCCAAACTCTACCGTATATAACACTGAGCGGAGGTTAGATGCGTAGGCGTTGAATGTCGAAGCGAGACTGTCAATTCGGTTAACTAGTTATGTAGCTGTTATGTCTCAAGTGCCTGACCCTTTGTCGAAGGCATGAATTTCTTCGTCTATGTATTGCGAAGAAAGTAACAGTTTTTTTTTTTGAGAGAGAGAAAGCGAGCGAGAGAAAGAGAGATCGAGGGTGCTCTGCGTAATGTAAACGCATCGCCGAAGTGACGGTTGGGCCCCAGACGCTCGTCTCGCGCGAGAACAATGGGCCTGGTATGATTTGTGTCACGTGCGCCCGAACGTCGAGGCGGACTGTGTTTCGAGTGCGCGTGGAGAATTTTGAGAATAGCGAAAGAATTTTCATGCTGTAAAATTATGAACAGTCGAATACTTAGCTTTTTTGAAGACAAAGGTCGTCTTTCGAAGATGGCAACCAGGCGCGGTGGTCCGGAGGCGATGGCAAGCGGTCGTAGAGAGTCCCTTTTTTTATGACACGATGCACTTATGTCGTAGAACTGTGTTTTTCGTCATCCACAAGTGTGGAGACTTGGGTTCGTATCCCACTTCTGACACCAAAATGTATGGTCGAAAGTCCTTCAACGCGAAGTTCCTTCGTATTTTTTTTTCCTTTATATTCGTGTGTCTAGGATTGGAACGGGTTATCCAAGAAAATGGAAACTCGATGATTTTTGAGCCGTGAATTATTGATTTGTTTATTGGCTCGTGTGGGAAAAGCCTGATGGCATAAAAACCCACGATGTGAAATGATGTTTTGTAATGAATTGCTTTATTTCGATATAATTTTGTTTTTTTTTATCGGTAATTGTTTTACAAAAAAAAAATAGAAAAATATATTTTATCACAGCGTACAAGATCAGCACTGATCGCATAGAATTTCAAATAATCTCTCGCCGTTCAATTCTGGAACGTCGACAACAGATCGATGAGATCGATTGAATTAAATTTTTTATATTGTTTTTAAAAAATAAATAAATAAATATTGGAATACATAGCTATGAAATTGTTCCTCAATTTTCTCTGACACCCGAACCAGTGGATGACGATGTGTAGCTCCCAACTCGACCCGGCCGGGGATTTTTTATCGATGATACTTCAAATGCTGGAAGCTACGATGACCGGTGCCCTTTTTTTTTTCTTGCAATCTTGCTTCACCTCGCTTTCGTTGGGAATACGAGAAAATTTGTTGTTCGAAGATAAATACAGAAAAATACATTTATAACTGTAATTCGATCCACTTTGGTCGACGCTCGGAACGAGAGTGTCCTAACGATCGGAAGGAATCTCCTCGGCACGGAGATCCTCCCCACCCCTTACTCACAGATAGAGCGGAAAATTCAAAAATTTGGGCGAACTCATTACATCATCCCCCTATTTTATGGAGGATAAAACAAACCGCTATAAAATAACAATATTGATAATCATACATCCATACTACAAAGCATCCATACTGACGCCATCCCACGAAGGATCTTGTCCTAACAGAGTAAAAACAAACACACACACACACATACATCTACACACGCTGATCGATACGGCTGTTGTCAAAGAACATTTTTGCGAGCGATCAAGCCGCCGACTCTATACATATAGACATACAACTATATACAAAATTCTTCAAAAGAATTCGTCACGATTTAATCTTCGCGTATACCATTTACGATGTTATAACTTAACGCAGAACTCGAAGGTGGATTACAATCGATAATTCTTTCTTTTCATTAACGGATTCCTTTTATTAACTACCAAAATCATTCAGCATGATCAATCGTATCATCAACCAACGCATCACTCGCGGTATAATATTTCCGCAAACTAGTTCGATTATATGTTCCAAGAATTTGATCGGTGTCAGGATATTTAAGAACAAACGCATTCGAGCCAATAACTTTAACAATTTTATATGGACCCTCG
The DNA here is from genome assembly GCA_037893425.1 of Campoplex nolae. NCBI lineage: Eukaryota > Metazoa > Arthropoda > Insecta > Hymenoptera > Ichneumonidae > Campoplex > Campoplex nolae. Next base: position 2,530 of record JBBLXU010003502.1, on the reverse strand, counting down.
TACAGATGAAAGAATTTATGGGTCACACGGTCAGTGTTACTCGAAAGATGTGGTACCCGTAATAAAACAAGATCATTGATCTGTAAATCCAAGGGAGGTTTTACTCTTTGTTGTTTTCGCCGCGATTCGAAGCTTTTCGTGAGTCTTTCTCGCGCGAGAACTATTCGTCGCTCGTGGGGGATGTCCCGCTCAACCGGAAAAGAAATAAGTTCCGATATTTTATCTTTTGCTTTAGTTCCATAATGCAATTCGAAGGGAATAGAATCAGTGCTCGAATGGGTCGTGTAATTAAGGAGTTTTTCGACATTTGGAATAAAACGCGCCCACTTGGTGTGCTGCACGGAAAAAAACGTGCGAAAAAACCTTCCTAATTCACGCATGATTCTTTCCGTGGGATTTGACTGAGGATGTCTTATGGAAGAGTGAACGACCCGTATATCCGCTCGTTCTAACTCATTCTTCCAGGCTGCGGATGTAAACTGCGAACCATTATCGGAAAGAATTCGTCTCGGCTTACCAATATTAGGGATATAATCATCAAAAAGTTTCTTCAAAACAATACGAGTAGTTGCCCTCTTGATCGGATACAATCTTACTAATTTTGAAAATGCGTCGAGAACCACAAATATGTACTGGACGCCCGCAGATGACCGCGGCAATGGGCCATAAAAATCTACGGTGACCAAATCATTTGGGTGGTTCGATTTGACAAAACAATTTTCCCCCTCAACTGGGCGCGAAAAATGCTTGACCCTTTGACACAGGTCACACGTTAATATATATCGCTTTACGTCTCTCGTCATCCCTCTCCAATAAAAAAATCGTTTGAGGTGACGTGACGTTTTGAAGACACCCAAATGACCAAGCCGACTATGCTCGCACCTTATTACGCGATCTTGTATGGATTGCGGAACGATAATGGACCAGTTATCACACGTGGACTTTCGATGGAACCATATACCCTTATATTTTACATATCTCTCAGGATCTAATTCTTTCACTCTTGTCTCCAGATCGCGAATCACAAGGTCACGTTGTTGAAATTCACCCAGACTCTTCAAATTTTTTCGAAGGATAGGATCAATCTCCAGATGACAAGTCAAATAAAGCGCATCAATCGAATGATTCTCATCCGGATTGAAATCGTAGAATTGGAGCGCTGAAACTAGAATACCTTCGGGATCATCCTGATAAAATTTGCGATCGGGGTTACGACTAAAAAAATCAGCGATTACATTATCTTTACCTTTACAATGGGTAATCTTAAATTCATATTCTTGTAGGTAAAGTGACCATCGTGTCAAACGCGCAGTTTGAAATTGAGTTTCTCGAAGAAAAAGCAGACTCTTGTGATCCGTAATTATCTCGAAAGGATTTCCTACAAGATACATCCTAAATTTCTGAACCGAATAAACCACAGCTAACAGCTCCTTTTCGGTCGTAGTGTAATTTATCTCGGCAGAATTCAGGCATCTACTCGCAAGCGAAACTATGCGATGATTGTTTTCATCATCAATTTGATAAAGAATACCGGAAATCCCGCGATCAGAGGCATCAGTCTGAACTTTGAATTGTCGATCTGTAAAATAATGTGATAGTTCAACACATTTCACAAAATTGTTTTTTAAAGATTGAAACGCGTCTGAATGCTCCGCGGTCCAATTCCAAGGAGCGTCTTTTCTTAAGAGAGATCTAAACGGATCAACATACTTCGCATGGCACACACTGAATCGACGATAATAGTTGTATACCCCCAAAAATTTTTGGAGATGCAATTTATTATGCGGTACGTCGAAATTCTTAATAATATCTAGCTTAGTAGGATCCGGTACAATGCCTCGAGAAGTCAATATAAATCCCAGGAATGGAATGGAGGATCGACACAATAGCATTTTGCTCAATTTCAAAGTGAAATTGTGTTGAAGAAGCTTTTTGAACACACGTTCGAGATGAGATAAGTGCTCGTCGAAATTCTCAGACGTGATTAGGAGATCGTCTATGTATGTGGTCATGAAATCATTTAATTCATCCCCCATTGCCAGACTCAAAGCGCGAATAAATGCACTCCCCGCGGTTTTTAACCCGAAAGGAACTCTGCGAAATTGATAAAGCGTGCTACCGTGTAAAAACGCTGTATAATGACGAGATTCGGGGGCTAGCGGTATCTGCCAATATCCGCAGGTAAGGTCTATAGTTGACATTATTTTTCGAGCTTGATGTTTTTGCATTAGTTCATCGATGTGAGGGGGAGATTCATTATCACCTTCGATAGCATCATTTAGAAAACTGGCGTCTAGGCATACCCTCACTCGACCATCATTTTTCTTAACTATTCTGAGCGGGTTACAGTATGGGCTGATCGATCTTTCAATTACTCCTGCCTCTAGCATTAGATTGATCTCGCGATCGACTGCGTCTCGCAATGTGAGTGGGATTGGATAAGAGCGTCTAATAGAGGGTTTCGGTTTTATCGGCTTAATGTGATGTTCGTATATGGAAACGCAACCCGGTTTATCCGAAAATAACGACC
>JBBLXU010003499.1:0-20978 GCA_037893425.1 Campoplex nolae | reverse complement strand
CCCCAAACGACTTGTGAGCTTCGAAAACGAACAAAATGATGTGCCAATTTTACCCCCACCACCGCGAAAAGTTTTGTTTCGAGAAAGTATAGTCTCGGCGAGCCTCATCGGGCCAGCAGACGACAAAGCTGTCAATGTACTTGTCCCGAGACTCTACCGAGTCTCTTGATATAATAAGGCTTGCTTTTGGTACTTTATATAAACAACTTCAACCTACGAAACTCTATGCCCGTTGTGATTTTATAAACATTAGTCTAGGATATATCAATCATCGATACTTATGGACAAGCGTACAACGAGACCATTGTGAGCGTGTGAAAGCGAGTTGTGGGTCGTGGGACCAAGGAAGTCATGAGTGGGAGGATAACGACCGTCGTGATTGGTTAACGCATGAAAGGAGCGTGTGGAGTCTGCGCAGAGACTCAAGGAATGGAAGAATGAGAGTTGAGCGAAGAAAGAAAGATAGAGGAGAAGAACATTGTCAACCGTGGAGAAAAGAACACTCACTTATAGAATAAAAGTAATCATTTTTTAACTCCAATTCCTTTTTGTGTAATTATTTGGGAGAAAGTTCGCAAAGCGAGCTTTAGCTCCTTATCAATCGGATCCACGAACAACACAATTTGAATTTACCCATAATTCCCGCATCGGAGTGTTACACCCTGTGGGGATTTAGGAGAACCACAATAATTATCGACTCCGCATAGCGAACGTTTTAATGATTGTTTTATTAGAAGTAAAGTTAGGTCGATATAGATTTTGGAGTAATGTCTCTAAGACAGGTGTGTACTCGACGAGACCGGCAACGGAAGAGAGAGAGCCAAGATCCGCTACGCCTAGCCTGTGGGGTAGGCAATCAGTAGAGAGGAAACTCGCTATTTCCTCTAGTCTCGAGTGCGACTCGTTGGTAGCGTCGGAAATCTGTTTACCGACGGTCGCCACAGCACTCCCCCCCAAGTGCTTCAAATTTCGTGTTGAAGAACGATGTTAACCTTCTTTTTTGCGGGATACGTTTTGAGTTGGCCCCAAGGACTAGGAGGAACGACTGGATGTGGACTGACTGACGGCTGCTGTGTTGGCCTCAAGGCAGGGTCCATAGGCTGTTGAACGGGCTGCTGTGCCGCAGGCGGGGCAGGTTGAACAGGCTGAACAGGCACAGGAGGTGAAACGTCTCCAGGATTCGAGACCTCGAGAAAAGCTGGTTTCAATCTCTCCGTGCTGATCGTAGTCGGTACTCCTTTGACGTTAACCTTGAACACAAAATCTGTTACTCGTTCGAGGATCTCGTAGGGACCCTCGTAAGGCTGCTCCAGGGGTTTTTTTACGCTGTCGACTCTAACAAATACGTGCGTACACGTATAGAGCGTTTTGTGGAAAAATACTTTGGCTTTATTGTGATCCCTGGCCTGTCAGCGGACTTCTTAAAACTAGTCCGCGGACTGAATCCGTCCGGTAGGGACAAAAACGGACTAACCAGGACAAGTCCGCGGACCAAACCAAATATCCACTTCCGGCTTGTAGTCCGCGGACCGTTCGAACCGTTCAGCGGTCGGTCCGGCTAGCCCCCCGCGGACTGTTCAGCTAGCCCCCCTTTTCAGTCCGCGGACCGTGTTTACACGGTCCACGGACTACTCGGCTGTCCCACTGGGACAGTCCGCGGACCGATTAGTGGTCGGTTCGCGAACCGCTCCGGTATCCCACTGGGACAGTCCGCGGACCGATTGGTGGTCGCTTCGCGGTCCGCTCCGCTATCCCTTCGGGATGGTCCGCGGACCGATTGGTGGTCGCTTCGCGGTCCGCTCCGGTATCCCTCCGGGATGGTCCGCGGACCGATTGGTGGTCGCTTCGCGGTCCGCTCCGGTATCCCTCCGGGATGGTCCGCGGACCGATTGGTGGTCGATTCGCGGACCGGTCCGCCATCCCTCCGGGATGGTCCGCGGACCGATTGGTGGTCGATTCGCGGACCGGTCCGCCATCCCTCCGGGATGGTGCGCGGACCGATTAGTGGTCGATTCGCGTGTTGAGCATGTGTATTCCATTGAGAATGCTGCAAAACATATTGTTCACCGAACGATTTATGTACAAAATTGTTTTGCAGCTTTCGAGTTATATGAAATTAGTCAACTTATTCGTATATGCGCGTAAAAAATAAAAGTCGGCTTTGTGAATGCGTGTGTGGTTTCAGCGCGTGGCGACGCGCTATATATCTTTTATATATATATATATATATATATATATATATATATGTAATTAATTATCAAAAGTAAGTGCAAATAAGAACTCGTTCATGAGCGAAGCTCATATTATAATCACAACTTCAATATACCTCATTTCAGTTAAATTAATTAATCATATATATATATATTTTGTTGCAAATCCTGTCCCGATTACTTATTATGCAAAAGACAGCGCGAGAGTTAGGAAGAAAGTAAAAAAGTTCAACAAAAATAGTCCGTCGTTCGAGAGTGAAGGAATAAAAAAGGGCCGCGCGCCGTTATATGGAAATTTATGCGCATCGTTAAATAAAAAGAGCAAATAAATATGCTGTTATATATTTTGCTTTTTTTTTAAATATATAAAATATTAAAAATATTAAAATGTTTGGTATGTATACATGTTTATATATTCACATTAATCGGCGTGTGATGATTCTTCTGTGTCCTCACCCGGCGACACGTGTTCCTCATCTCCGTTATCCGCGTTGGTAATCTGTTCGCTGTTCGTCGTCGAAGGATGTATCTTCGACCGCCGCGCTTTTGTGTTGTACCGGTGCGATTTTAATTTGGCCGCTATGAACTGTTTGCCGATCTCGTAAGTCGTAAATTCTCCGCATGGTATTTTCTTCGTTTTTTGTAGGGCGAAGCATGTATCTGCAAAAAATGATGATTGGTTTTATATATAAATTGTATTGTCATTACGTTTTAAAATGTAAAATTTGTGATATACGAACCAATGAGACCTTTTATCGTCGAGCTTTTAATTTTTTTTTGCCCTCTCATTCTGGTCGCTCGACTTTCGGTGACAACCAATTTTGTCATCTCCTCCTCGGTCCAATAATGTTTCATTAATATATTTAGCCTTTTGCGCATATTGTGAGCGGCGCAAGCTCCGAACAGCACTGATCGTGGCAGACTAATGCCTTTAACCAATTCGACATGTCCCTGCTTCTCGGAAACCGAACTCAAAGTCACCAACGGCTTTACATGCGGAGTTGTTTTAATGTTTCGTTTTTCAAATTCTACAAGCGCTTCGAACGCATTGACCTTGTCCTTCATACTGTTGATGTCATTCATTAACTGTAAGGAGGATATATCGGAATTATTTAGGAATAATTCGTAATCGATTAAAGCACAATCCAATGCTACATTATTTCGTTATAATGTACATGGGCAATTATGATCCGCATTGCGAGAATTGTATCAACTTATATTTGCAGTAACATTATATATATTTTCGCTACAAGGTTCTATGTTTACCTTATCGAGCAATAGCTTCTTTTCATCGTGCACGGAAGATTCATCATAATCCTCATCCACGGATTTGTCTTGTTCTGGACAATAAGTTTGTACGGAACCATTACTACTCGGGATCGGTGTTTCCGTCTGGGATAAGTCGTTTGATGATTCTCTTGGTCTTAGACTGCTGCTGCTGCTGCTGCCGCTTTGTACGTCATTCTGCGTTCAAGCAATAATACATACGCGTTTAATCTTATTTATTTCTTTACTCCTATATTTCGGTTTGAAAAATATTGGACGATTGCAATATTCACAACGTTTAAAACACATTCCGGCATCGTCCGGTCAATAATAAATATAAATTATTGCAGACGTCTCGCGACTTTCAACCTATAACAAAGCTATGCATACTTCGCACCGCACTTTCAAAAGCTGTCAACATTTATTATTACCTTTGTTTTTATAATGTTTTTGAGAGCATTTTTCCTGTTCGCCGCCATCTCATTGCGTCGAGTGACGATACCGCAGCTCGTTTTTACGGCCGATTTAGATGTCCCTTCGCCAGGATCGAAGTCATCCTCATACAAATCGTTTACCTGCTATATTACAGTTTTTTTAAGTACATTTATTTTGTACCACGAGTTGCACGTTCATTTCGTCGTTACCTTTTCCACGATATTTTCTCCACCATGCTTATCCATATTCCCCATTTCTTTTTGGGTGGGTCTATTCGTTTCACGCGTTGCGCGTTCATTGTTCCTCAATCGTTGAAACGATTCCATTTTATTATCGTTAGGAGGCTCCAAGAACTCGAAGACGTCGTTATCCTCCTAATTCAGATTCACGAATAATATATTTATGTAATTATTATTAAACATCGACAGCTAAACGTTGTACCTGTCGCAGGTCGCGTCGTTATGGTTATTATCATTAACCCACATATATCGCGACGATCGCTAGAATTACAAGTACTCGCGTTTTATCAACAAAACCGTTAAAATATCGGCGAAAATATGCGTTACCTCCGTACAATAACCCGTTTCTTCAAATCGGTTGCGTTTCGCGTTCGCTGAAGTGTTCATTGTTTCCGCTCCATTATTCGGATCACCGACGGCTTTTGCCGGCTTACTTATTTTCGGCTGCTCGTCGTCTTCAAATCCCAGAGAATTTTTTGGGAATCGTAATCGATAGGTTTCAGCATTTCTTTTCCGTACGCGAGTCCCACCGATATTTTCGGCCATCTGTTATCAATGATTTTTTATATAACAGTCTCCTATCTCTTTAACATCTGTTCATTTATATAACAATTCTGTTCATTATACCTCGTCGCCGATCCAACGCGAAATCGGCGTCAATTTCTCATTCCGCCGTTGCTCCCGAAGCGACTTCGGCCGCTTGATAATTTGCGTTTTCACGACGACAGGTTTCTTTATACGAGGCGTTATTGCACTTAAAGGCGTTGCATGTATCTGCATCGAAAAGATTACAAATGACCATCGCTAATATATATCTCGCTCTGCCACATTGTTATTATCGTCACATATTACAACCAATATATGTTGCCAATGTTGCTTGTATTTCGTGCATTATGTTGAAGGAATCGCGCGTCACCCCTCGTTACCGCGAACTCTGGCATTTGAAAATATTCGTTTTCCTTCCTCCTACCATTTTTTCATGCGCTCAGCGAATCCGTTTCCGCATATTTATCGAGATACCAGCATTTATTAACCGGTTTATATTAATTTATTATTATTCACCATTGCTATTTCCCTTTCGATTTCATCAGTGTCCGTGGTCGCACGTTCTTCCGAACCATTCTCGTCGCCAGTCTCACCACCGATCGTTGTCACCGAATTCTGCCTATCGCCCATATTTGCGGGTCCCATTTGATCGACCGCTGCCGGCGGAACCGTTCCGTATTCCGTCACATTTCCTATTCTGTCTGCGAGCGGTTCTTCGAAAATGATTTCCGATAATAACGCTTTTTCCTGCATGACACAGTTCTTATCAGTCGGCGAAGAAAGGTTTTATGTGCAAGGAAAATAAGTACCAGCGTCCGAATTTTTTTAAATGGTTCAGCATCAACGTGGCAATCAAAATCTCATTACTTTTGCGACGCATCACTATTCGCGCGCGCATCGCCATTACACACTACTCACCCAATCTTCTTCCGATAGGCCGGCTCCGTCCAAATTGTCATGCTTATCCTCCTCACGTGCGCCAATGTCCCAGTCTTCGCCATACTCGTCGGTATAAGTTATTCTTGCCCCGATTATCTTCCCATTGGGTCTCGCATCGGTAGACGGCGGGTTCGAGTCATGGGCGTCGTCTTCGTCACCGCCGTTGTCCAGCAACGAGCCACTCGGCGTACGGTCGTTTTCTTTATCGTCGAAGATGTCGTCGTCCGACGTCGTCGGCTCAACGACATTGGCGTTCCCTGTGTCGTTAGCTCCGCTTACGAACTCGTCAGGAATTACATTCCCGGTTTGTTCCGGCTGTTGACTTTTCAAGTCACATATCATCGTATCATCTTTTGCTAATTCCTTTTGAGCATCGTTTTCCTGAAAAAAAAATGTTATTAATTTCATATTACATTCTTCATAACATATTCCGGTTTATTTCTTAAGTTACCGAAGTACGGAGGTTGGTTTCACGTTTGCTTTCGTCGGTGACCAAAGAACATCTTTCGCTCGTGTCGTCGCGATTCTTCACAACCTGCTCTACGAATATCTCCTCGTCTTCTCCGAATGTATGTTTATTTTCCTGTGCAATTTCTTGGATTGTTTCTTCGATTACCGTTTCCCCCGCAATTGGACCGCCTACGGCGACATCGAAATTTCCCCCATCGTTTTTTATTGCGGCGGCGGCGCCGTTGTCGTCGCTGTCGTAGGATGAGATGCGAACGTTACTGCATTTCATTGCAGGTTCATCGACCTCGTAGCTCTAAAATTTTCACAATACGGACCACACATACATTTATATTCATATATATATCTACATACATATATATTTCCGAGTCAACGCGCTTCTCGTGTTGGCGATTTTCTTTAACGCGTATACCAACCTCATCGACGATATATTCATTATCTCTACTTCGTTTGAAAGCATTTCCGAGGTTCCGTTTACCGGCTTCGGGGTCCACCTCATTATTCTGTAAAATATTTTCGTCCTTAACATATATGCACCATTCGCTAAACCATTCCTTGTGTTTCATTCGTCGTCGCGGTCTGTTATTTAAATTCATTTACCGGTATTGCTTCCGTAAGATCCGTCGCGAGATTTCTTTCCGTACATTTTGAAGCTTCCTTTGCATCTTTGCGCTCCTTTTTCTTCAAAAAATACAAGTTAAATACGTTTAAAATCTTTCCGTTAGCGCTTCAAAGGCAAAAAGGACGGTAACAATAATGCAGGTATCCATTGCGCTCATATTATTTCAAGTTTATTCAACAACATGAGTTTACTTATCATTTTTCCGTGCGCAAGCCTTCTTTTCTTTTCATTTTTTTTTATAAAACTATACTTAACGCACCATTGTCTTTCATAACGTGTCATTTTTCTCATTGTCGTCCAACGCAGGACAGCTGCAATAATTATCATTCGTACCATTTTTGACCTGGGCATTTAAATACAGAAGCAAATCACATCAAGGTGCGCACCACACGTTTCAGAGCTATTATTTAATTGATAGCGGCGACGCAAACACACACAAAGCCACATGCAACTAGGTCCAACTCACACACACACACACACACACACACACACACACACACACACACACACACACACACACACACACACACACACACACACACACACACACACACACACACACACACACACACACACACACACACACACACACACACACACACACACACACACACACACACACACACACACACACACACACACACACACACACACACACACACACACACACACACACACACACACACACACACACACACACACACACACACACACACACACACACACACACACACACACACACACACACACACACACACACACACACACACACACACACACACACACACACACACACACACACACACACACAAACACACGCAAATTGTTATTCATACTTATATAATTATATGTTTTTCCGGTCTTCGCAATCGTTGCCCATTTCCGTTCTTTCTTTGGGTAAACTTCAAGTATATATATAATATAGTACGGTTCTGCGGTGGTATACACCTGCGGATCCACTTGGTTGTCCATTTAGAACAGTTATATATACAGCGGTGTACGACAGTGGTGCGTCATCGTTTACCAGACGATCGTTATTCTCTGCGGCATAAAATTTTTATAACCATATAACATTGCGACACGTCGCTTACGCCATTATTCACAGCTGCTCCTTTCTCATCGTACACGATACGCATATACTCGGGAACATTTTTAAACATTAATATGCCTCTTTTTATTTCCTTGATTTTTTTCATACCTATCGCCGCCGTACTATACACGTCATCATATCCCCTTAACACTCTCTTCGTTCTAAACTCTTGGTAAATTTATTTTCTCAGCCCAAGGACGTTCCAAACACTGATCGATCGACCTCGCGTTATCCCCCCCCCCCCTTGTACTACTTATTCGCTGCACGATCGAAAGAGCGGAGGCTTCGGCATATATATGTAGCCGTGCCCTCCGGCTAACCAGTCGCGCGTTACCGCCGTTTAGCTCGATGGAAGGGGACGGCTCGTGGCTCCCTCTCGAAGCCGTACGGTCGCTTCATTATAGTTTCTCACAGGTTTTGCAGTTACAGTATTTGGGCCCGCCCTATGGCTGACGATATTTCATTTCATCCGTTCGATATTTTGTACAAAAATTATATTTCTACATTTCGTAACATTTTCCATTACCCGCTGGTTTTTCGTACTACCGCGTTCGTGAAGTGCTTTTTTTATATTTAGCGAACCCATATATATTCAAAATTTTTTTATCGCGTTAGACGCCACTGCTGCCCCTTGCATTTTTTTACGCGCTCCGTTTCGATGGCGTCCGAAGTGTTTCACCGTTTTTATATTTTTTGATTCTTCCGATATACCCGTTACGCGAACACACAATAGTGAAGCGGATGCAGCGCTTACCGCTTGTTTTTTATACAGCGTTTTCTCTCGCATTTATTATTCCGTTATAGTTTTTCATTATGCGCGCTTCATTTTCCGGTTCGTCATTGAGCGGGTCGTTCTTCGGTGCAGCAGAGAGCATTATGGCCGCGTCACTATGCTCACGTCGTGCGGCCGTTCGGTATAAAAAGCAACGATTGAACCATTACCAACGCGAATCTCAATACGGAAATTACGCAACAATAACGGTGAGACCGAATTATACACCTTGTAAATTCTTCTAAGAGCATGTTAAAAAATAATATTCCTATCTCCTTTTCATATTCCGTCGCATATCTCTTACTCCCTCCCTCCCTCCCTCCCCCTCTCTCTCTCTCTCTCTCTCTCGCGATCTCTTTCCCCATCGATATTAATCAATCTGCATAACAATTTTTCAAATATAATACGTATCGATGACTACGCAACATTTTAATTGGGCTTTATGCCGGGCGACAAAAGTATCGTACGGAATTAATTTATACTCCACTGTATTTTATTCTCCTCTCCTTTTTCCTATCTACGATTCTTTCTCGCGGCACAAAAAGTTGTCAACATTTACAAACGTTTCCTATGCTCCTTTAACCCTTTCGTATATAACAACATTCGTTTGCAGTAGCATATTACCCCGAGAGCGTTCGCTTTAATTAACGCGCAATATATATATATGTATATAGATCACCACGCGTTACGGTTTTTATTTCCAACGCTAGGGTTCAGAAAACTTTCATTTATCGTCGCTACAATCGTTGTTCCTCCGCTCAATATATACAAGAGCCGAAATTCGGTGCTATATATATATATATATATATACACGGAGACTGGTTGCGCGGGGGTGTGGGGCCACAATTCTTTCGACTATATATGCCTCATGCATAACATACATAATACTACGATACCGAACCGGGAGCTTCGTTTTCGCCGAGACGCTCGTTATATCTCAAATGTTTTCTCGCGCGGCGGTGCTCGTGATAAGACTTTTCATGCACTATATTTTCATAAAATCTACGTTCGTCGATGTGTGGCACACGCATGCGTTTTGCTGCTCATCGCAGTGGTCCGCTCTCGTGCGCTCCATTCCTCTTTTTTATCGCTCGTTTCGAAATTATTACAACCGATTCGTTTTGCTTCGTCGCGCTGCTTCCGTCTTGCGTTATCCGTCAACGACGCCGTTCGCACCGTTTATCTACAAATTTTTATAACCGCTCCGGCAAGGATTATACTCTTTGTTATTCATGCTTCTTCTCTGTACCTACGTTTCATCGGCAAGTGGGGGGGGGGAGGGAGGGGTCTCGGTACCGCTCAGATAAATGACGTTTCATTTCATTATTTATTGTCCCCAGCATTATGACCTGCTACGCGCATCCAATTGTATAATATTTTTTCGACGCGAAATTTTTTTTCTTTCTCTATACTTTTTCGTGCTTCCTCGTAACTAGTAACGATTTCAACAATCCCTCTCCTCCCCCCCCGCCCCCTATATACAACGGGACGAACATTATATGCCTCCAGCCGTTTGTAACGGATCGTGTACCATCGCCTACGAAAACAAATTTTCTATCGATTCGTACAATTATGATGCATATGGCGCGGCTTCCTCATCACGCATTGTGCCTGACCACATATATTAACAATTGCGATATAAAAATACGAAATTAACTAATGCTTCCGCCATTGCGCGATCTGAAACATTATTATCGTTATCGTACTGCACAACCTGCTTCTCGCAGCTCGTGCATTTTATATACGCGTGTACACGCACGTCGTACAGGGCCTTGCCTTCGAACGTAACTTTTTTGACATAATTTTGTAGTTTAATATTGAATGCAAACTTACTGCGATTTGGAGGCACTGCTTTTTGGATATTTCCTCCTTCCTCGATTCACTTTCTTCGTCCATTATTTCTGTCGTTCCTCGTTTTTGCGATTTATTCACTTCCGACGATGGGCTGTATTTAACCATTGGCGATTCTTCTACCGCTTTCTTCTTGCTTATTCGCATGGTACGTTGGGATCCATCCTGACTCACTTTATCACTTCCATCGTGATCTAAATTGCGTTGGTGCGCGTTGACGATATATTATTTTCCGTTCTATATGTGGTCGCAAATCGACCATATTATCTTTGACAACGAAAACTTAGTTTTCGACTTATCATTTCATCGTTAACATTTTTTCGTACTCACCGAGACATCGAATCACCTTGATTTTCTCGTACATATTCGTTCCTTCCATGCTCTGTTTGCGAAGCCTCAGAGAATGCAGGTTCAATGGATCTCGCAGGTATTTCTCAATCTTCTCATCCGTACCTTGCGTAATAACACCTTTCCCTTTATTATTCATATCCAGCACGTATAAGTCACTCGCCACAACGGTTTGCTCATCGTTGCCTCTGCTACCGTCCGCACTCTTTACGACGTATGTCTTCATGGTGTGTCTGTCGTCTTTTTTATCCTATACGTTCAAACAAAAATTATGTCTATATATATAAATAATACAAGTCGATTGTTATATATTCGCCACAAATTTTATACATGATTCATATATTCTTCCATCTCGCTTGACATATAAATTATGCAATACGCATATAACTATTTGATTTTTTATTTATCCTCAAATAATCATAACAAATAATAATAAATGGATTAATGTTCAACGCAGCGATGATGAGTCTTTCCGTTCCTTCTCGTACGCATAGGATATTGAACTTTGACTCGTTGGTCTTTAATCGGCTGCATTTTTCTTTGAGCGCTCTCATGCTAGCGGCAGAGCGTTGCGCATGCACACCAGGGCGGATCGTTGGCAATATATACACCGATACTTTTGCCATATCCACCTGTTCGCGCACCGTGCGGTTCGCATTGTTATTTTTGTGTCGCAGTTGGAACGCCCAGGGTACACACGGGGCAGTTTTGCTCTGGGTATATTGCGACCGCGCAGTGTATTTGGAAAGCGCTCGCCTCATTGCTTTTCTCAATGGATTCAATAACTGGTCGACCTCATTCTCATCCGATGCTTATTTGTTTCGCCGTTGACACATTTTTAGATTCATCACCGGTGCGGCTCTCCGTTGCTGCTCGCTTTCCAGTTTACACCGTCGCTATTGTCTTTTTAATTTATATACTATTTTCCAATACCCGCCGTTGCGCTCAAGACACACATGCACACATCGTCGGCCGCCGCATATATACCACTGATTTCATATACAAACTTATTTGCATGCGATATAAATTATTTGTGTCGAACAACGTGTATATATATATATCGCTCTCTGCTCGTGTGTGTATATATACACATCATTTAATCATCCTGTATTATATTTCATGCACGCACGTACATTCTACACTTGACGCAATAATAAAAAGAAAAAAAAGCTACACGCCGTTTTGTATATATATCGAGAAGTTTTTTCAATAATTCTTGTACACACACACCGCGAGCAGCGAGCGATATGTATAAAAGCGCATATATATATCTATATATATATAGCCGCGCTTTTATTTATGCGCGCGGTTCGTTATTTACCAAATAAAATTTACATATCAAATTAACGCGTGATATATTATATACATACCTAAATAATAATCGACGTTTCGTCAATACTTTTTCGTGGATTTACGAACAAAACAAATACGTTTTCCTGCGTCTTTTTTTCGCTGCTTCCGCGCGGCGATCGGATCCCGCCTCTCGGCTGCGCCCTTATTGATTCGAGGTTATGTTCCGTCAAAATTACTTTTCACACGACACATAAAACGCTATCGGAAATAAATTGTTCGTTATTATATGTTTGCGAACTTGTTAAAATCAACACTCGCGTATATTTATTGAAATTATTTCAAACCATGCACTGGGATATATACATATATATATATATATATATACTGACCAAATTAACGACGGCGGTATAAAAAATGTCTATACGCGGGAATGAAATGACCGGGCATTCGCGATCGCGCGTTTTTTGCAGAAACCGTAATTTTTTCCTTTGTTATTTTAGCGGCGTCGCGCGAGAACCCGTTGTTCACGACAAAAATACCGCGCTTTTCGTTCCATCAATATATATAACACACGTTTCGCCGTGAATCTAGTCACTTTTTATAATATCATATGCAAAATAAGCGCGCGCATATCTTCGTTTTTTCCTTGTAAAATAGACGGTCTGGCTCGCATATATATATATAGACCCGTCGTCGAATCCATATATATATAATAATTTGTAATAAAAATTACATATGTGCTTTTGAAATGTATAAAAAATATAAAACATGGGGTTTTTTTTCAGAAAAATAAAATATTTAATGTTTTTTTTATTTTTATACATGTGTGTACTGCGTGGCTATATATGTATATATTTTTCATATTTATTTATGCATATGCACACAACACACTCTATCTTATATATATATTCCTGTCGATGTCGCATTACATTTTTTTTCCCCATTTATATACATATATATATATATATATATATATATACCGCAAATAAAAAAGAAAGTGCTCTGCTGTGTCTAATTTTTAATATTTTTACCGGCGCGAAATACACGTTGTATCGTTGACATTCCGTCAACATTTCTCACATATATATATCGCATCGTCGCTCGAAATCATACGCGCACTTGTTATATATAAAATATCGCGTTATAAAAAAATAATCGAAAAAAAAAAAAAAATTGCGTACATATATATCAAGTCTCATAAAATGTATATATATAGTTTCGCATTATTGGAAACTTTAATCGTCGTATATCGTAATAAAATATATAATGTTTCTCATGGATATCGCGTACGTTTTACACATGCAAGCAGCATACGTTTCTTCATTCGAACATAATTTTTGGTGCCAAGTCGCGTATTTTTGCCATCTCTTCTTCCGGCAGTTTTTCGATCGTTTGCATTTGGTAGGTCAGTTCTGTGAAATATGGATCGTCATTATTTCAACATCGTAACTATATATGTTCTTTCATATCACTTATATATATATATACGCTACTTTTATATATTTCATTATAATACACATGTCCATTATATATATATGAACCGATTTTTCAACTCACTTATTAATTTTTCGATTTTCTCGAAATCCCTTCGAAATTTTCCTATGTCGCCGGCTTCCATTCCCTTCGGATCTTGCTCCGCGGCGTTATTCACGTCGTCTTCGTCGTCAGCTATTGTCGTAACATTAATACACGTCATCAAAGCTCTCATGCGTTCTTCCATCGTTTTAGCGTTCTTCGCTTCCGCGAACTTGACGTTGAATTCATGTAATGAACGGTGGTGCGTCCTCAATCCTGATGACGATGCTGTCGCGCTTTTCCCTACCAGCATGCCCGCCGTATTCTGTTACGTATAGAAATGAAAAAATGAAATCTTTATTTTCAATTGCTCCCGATTTTTTTTTTATACACAAAAACGGCGCTTTTTTTCGCTGCAATTTTTATTTCATATACAACGAAATATCGTTATTTCATAGAGAAAGCGAGAAATAATTTGCTTACCGACTCATCATCTCCGCTTTTTTGAGTCAGATTCTCCGAACAGCACGGTTGTTGAGGATCTGCAGATGTGTCCTTTTTCATCAATGGTATTTTACCGCGCGCTGTTTTAACGATGAAGGAATTTTTCTTCTTTTCCAAGAATCTGGTAATGTCCTCTATCGAACGTTGTTCCTCATCATGTTCGTGTCTGATGCTGCAGCTCGATACCTCGTCGATACCCTATAAAAATTAAATCGTTTCAATAATATACCTTCATATATATACTTGTTTCGTTCCTTTGGCGGCGGACGCTAAACATATATATATATATATTTATATATAAATCTTGAATCATATATTCTGTTACCGTAACGATACATACACTTTTATTCGTGTGCTTTTTTCGTTCGGGTATATTTTTTGGATCGTTTTCAGCCGACCTATTAGCGCAAATGGCGCTCATTATCGCGAATTTTTTATTAGTCCTCAGCCCGGCGGGGAGCGTTTTTCCTTCAATTTTTCCACTTCTCTCCGTTTCATCGGTTTCTGCTTTTGGGTCATTTTCAGCTGACCCACGAGCGGTAGCAATGGCGCGCATTAACGTCCGTTTTATATTATTCCTGTACCCGATATGCGTTTGTTCATTTTCAAGTCTTTCAGCTCTCCCTTCTTCATCGTCGGTATTCGTATGTGCCGTTGAGTCATCGTTTATCCGACGATATTCTTCAAACAATTTTGGTCCGCACGGTGATACCTGCAAATTTTTCAAACAATATTTGTTAATTATTTTATATTCGCACATTAATATATATAAAAGCTTTTCACTCATCTCGCATTACGCATCATTTGTATACACGCACATCAATAACCTCGCCTGTTTCGTCATCGTCACTGCTGCTGTTAGACGTTACCGCGACTGTTGATATATCACCCATGCTCCGTTCGTCGTCATCCTTGCAAATGTTTGGAAATTTCGGTCTGTCGTCGCTGCTCGCGTCATCGTCATCGTCAACGTTTACCACGATCGTTTCCTGCTTATCGTTTATTTCACGATTCTCATTATCGTCATCGTCGTTTTCACGTACCGTCCTTATTCTCCCTTCCGTTATTGTACGGCGCCGCTGCAATTGATTTTGTCATCTTATTATCCGTTGTATATATAATTGCGACAGCGCTGTCCGCGCAACGATAAAATTTTTGCATTTATATATATATCAAACCTGCTCGGCTTCATCGTCGTCGTCGTTGCTTGAATATTCCAAGATATTTTCCCAGCGTCGTTCCATGGCATTGACGGCGGTTTCATCGATGTCGGTATTGTTTTCACAGACCGTCATCCCGCTCCCTTCCGTTATTGTACGGCGCCGCTGCAATTTTGATTTTGACGTTGATTCTATAAATTTTAATGTCATGTAATTATTCGTTGTATATAATTGCGACAGCGCTGTCCGCGCAACGATAAATTTTTTGCATTTATATATATATCAAACCTGCTCGGCTTCATCGTCGTCGTCGTTGCTTGAATATTCCAAGATATTTTCCCAGCGTCGTTCCATGGCATTGACGGCGGTTTCATCGATGTCGGTATTGTTTTCACAGACCGTCATCCCGCTCCCTTCCGTTATTGTACGGCGCCGCTGCAATTGATTTTGACGTTGATTCTATAAATTTTAATGTCATGTAATTATTCGTTGTATATAATTGCGACAGCGCTGTCCGCGCAACGATAAATTTTTTGCATTTATATATATATCAAACCTGCTCGGCTTCATCATCGTCGCTGCTTGAATATTCGAAGAGTTTTTTCCAATGTTCCATGGCATCGACAGCGGTTTCATTCCTGTCGGGTGTCTCTTCGCAGCGACTTGGGGTATTCTATGTTACAAAAAGAAAGGAAAATCATCGTTGCATGCGTTTTCGTTATTGCGGCATCTATTTCGGCTTACACACTGCTTTTGCATTGTTTTTCATGCGTCGCAGATGTTTCATTTCATATATATGAAAAACACACACACGACTCACCGATTTCCTCATTATATATATAATCCTGCGTACGTAGCGCACCTTTTATTTTGTTTATTTCAAGTTTTTGGTGTGTCGCGTGCACACGCACACTGCACAAACTGTACGACACACACGCGTTGTCTGTTTTTTTTTAAAGCAACCGCAACGACGCGATATCGAATCTTTTACTATTTATTTTAATCGCGCGTTATATATATTCTGTTGCTCTGCTGCTATATATCTCGCCGGTCGAGATGAATTTGTACCGTTTATATCGTTGCGTTGATCGCAAAATAAGAAAACAAACCCATATATATGTGACGTCGTTGTCGCGCGCGCCCGATGAGTTGAGGGGTTATGTTTGTCGGATATACATATGTACCAAAAATGTTAATATTTCACGATCACTTTTGTTTTTGTCCGTTATTAAAATAACACAAACATTCGTGAGGCGACACAATAAATATTCGTATGACGACACAATATAAATTCGTTAGGATGAACACCGAAGTGAATGCGTAAACGCGCGGGATAAAATAGACACACTTCGATAATAACCTCCTATATATATATCGTTATACACACACTTATACGCATCGCGTCGTCATATACATATGGAGACATGATGAGGTGTGGACGCGCGTTCGCGCGCGCTCGCTTTAAATTAGAGACGCTCTATATATATATATCTCGCGTTGTGTTTCCCATGCACATATATATGCATCGCGCGCGCGGGACGTTCGATTTGACTTATTTTATTTTGCGTTTCATTTTATCTTTTTTGCCGGTAATATATATAAATAGTTATTGATGTACGAATAAGTCATATATATATTTTAAAATCAATTATTTTTGAACTCTTGCTCCGAATTCCTCTTCCTATTTCTTTCCTTTTTTATCAGAGTCTATATAGGATCTCTACGAGGAGGGGAGGGATCGTCATAGAAACCGATGAATCAACGTAAGGTGAGTATCAGGCTTGAAAAAGCCAGTTTATTATTACATAAGAAAAAGGTAAGTATATACATAAATGTATATGTGTTTTAATAATTATAACGGTAAAAGCGAAAGACGGAGCGAGAGGATCGCGAGTGTTCGTTAACAAAATGACGGACGGTCACACAGACACGTCTGAGAGGCTCGAATCTCGAATCCACGTTCTTTAATTGCGCGTGTTATCGCGTTTTTAACCGGCACCCAGTCTCCCGCGGACCCACCACGTTTTCTTAGCCCGCGCGACTCCACCGCGCACCCGACCCGTTACTCTATACTCGTTGCCACTTTTTACCCACGCTATCTTTCTTCCTCGTCTCGCTCTACTCTCTTACATACGTCTGTCTCGCTTTCGAATCCTGGAGCAACTGACCGAGGCCACGGACGCTATCGCCCAACCGCCAAGGAGCGGTTACAAGCGCGCCATCTATGCGCGGCGTGATGCGCGGCAATTTCAGCTCAGCCGCCGCTGATGTTTTTATCATATATATGTATATACACATGGACATTTATCATTGTTGATTCTAATATAAATCAATAATAAAAATTATAACATATATACTCACCCGCCGTTTATTTGTGTGTAAAGCGCCTCATATATATATATATATATATATATATATATATATATATATATATATATATATATATATACACTACGACAATATACACCGGACAAATAAAGTCGTATGGGGACGCTAGTTGAATTTTCTTGACGAACTAAATGTTGCGAATAGCTCAAACAAAAAAAAAGATATCTCAATTTTCCAAACGGCTTTTTGAAGAGGATGCATGGAGCTTCAATTTGCATCTAGATAAAATCTTTTTCAATTTTTTTTCAGTCCGGGTACATTCTTTGTACCAAAAATGATTGTAAAACCACTTTGCCAAAAATGTTATTGTAACAAATGTTTCAAAAACTGTAACAAATTTTTTTTCTCTTTTTTTGTTCATTATTTATTGATATAGCAGTGAAATATGTCACATGAAACACATTGACACATTGAAGTTGGCCGTTTTTATAATAGACGCGGCGAAAAGAAATCGTACGCAACTTTTTAAAAACAAAATTAATGCTACTACCCACCCCCCTTTTATACGTTTTTTATATACTGAATATTATTGGAAACATTTCCTACGAACCGTGCGCGCGATTTTCAAGAGCCAAATAAAAAAAAGGTTGAAGGTTGATAAAAAAGGTTTTATCGAGGCGCAAATTTAAGCTCCATGCGTCCTCATCAAAATGCCGTTTGTAAAATTGGGATCTTTTTTTTCTTCGAGCTATTCAAGTTTTAGTTGGTCACGAAATTTCAACTAGCGTCCGCATACTTTTGGCCGGTAGTATGTATATATATATATATAGCAGTGGTAGAAATATATATGACTGGAAATTGAATATATATATGTATATATAATATATATATATATATATATATATATATATATATATATATCACGTCAACTGTTTACAATAAAATATGATCCATATATATAAAAGTGACCGCATATTAATTTAAAATTAATAAAAGTAATTAATTACTTATTAATTAATTAATAACTAATTTATTATTATATATTAGCCTATTAATTATTATTATATAGCCTGTATATGGTATACATATATGAACGCGATATATATATAATATATATAGCGCCGCGATGAGATATATAGTAAAAGAAAATAATAATAATAATAACGCGCGCATCACAGCAAAAAAGAGATCCGGCGACGCGCGAGCGCGAGCTGGCTAGCAGTCGAGAATATGAATGCAGTAGAGGGAGAAATAAAGACAGCGAGAGAGCGAGAAAGAGGAGAGATAAAGAGAGAGAGAGAGAGAGAGAGAGAGAGAGAGAGAGAGATAGAGATGGAGCGAGCGTTATATTGAAAATTCGTCCATGGTGTAATGTGATGTATATATATATGTACGCGCGCGCGTGAGCGGCGGCGCATATATATATATGCGCGCGCTCTCTGCTTATATATAAAAGTAAAATAACGACGAAACTAAATATAATTATTTTTTATAGTTAATTATAACAATTAATGTTTCGTATATATATGTGATATATATATGTCATAGATCTCAAATATGTTCAAAAAAATTTCGGCTCATAATGGTTTGGAAATATTATTTTTCTTTTTGTATTATTTAATCGGCATTTTTGAATTTTGGATACATATTCGTATTCAATGACACAGCGAATCATATATTACCAATTTTAATTCAGGAAAGAGATTAGTAATCAACAACACAGAAAATCATAAATTACCAACTGTCGTTACAATCAAAAAATTTTGCATGTACGGTTTGACATATCAAATCGGTCGGTAATATTGGATCAGTAATATTGAATTTTGAACACGCGTTTATGTTACCAACTATTCATCATGTTATTGAAGTTGACGTTTTGTCAAAAATAATTCAATATCGTAAAAGATATAAAAAAACTCACAGCTGTCAAATTATATACTCGCATAAAATTTCATAAAAGGTCTAATTCTTTTTAATAAGAAGATTTGGGTTTGACTTTAAGTCATTTCATTTCAATCCAGTTTTGTTGGTGAGTTTTTATAATAAAGTTTGAATCAATTTAATATTCGTTCATATCGTTCACGTTGTGTTGTCGGGGTTAACATTCATTTCCATTTTTTGTTTAATTTATAGCATTTTAAGTTTATTAACATGAACGTAGAATACATGTCAATAAATGGAAATTATATTCCTTTTTTTAATTATCAAGATTTTAGGTGACGGAGCGTGTTTATTTTCTACTCTGTCATTGATATACGGTGACGTATCGAAGATTGACGAAGTAAGAAAAAATATTGTTTCTCGGTCATCTAACAACTGGAATAGGTTTTCTTTAAGTTATTTCATTTCAATACCGTTTTGTTGGTGAGTTTTCATCTTATTGTTTGAATTAATTTAATTTTCGTTCATATCGTTTCATAATTCACGTTGTGTTGGGGAGGTTAACATTCATTTACATTTTTTGTTTAATTTATAACATTTGAAGTTTATTAACATGAACGTAGAATATATTTCAATAAATGGAAATTATATTCCTTTTAAAATTATCAAGATTTTAGGTGACGGAGCGTGTTTATTTTCTACTTTGTCACTATTGATATACGGCGACGTATCAAAGAATGACGAAGTAAGAAAAAATATTGTTTCTCACGTATCTAACAACTGGAATAGGTTTCAATGCTTAACACAAATGCTATCTGGTGATCCTTATGACACAAAGTATTCTTATTGCACTGAAATGTCTAAACACAATACCTATGGATCAATTTGTGAAGTTATTGCGGCTGGGGAATTATTCCTTATCAGTTTCAAATTTACGAAGGTGGCTGCCTTATAGCTTCCGTTGGAGAAACAGTCCATGAAGTAAAAAGGATGAGGTTTACAGGAAATTTTAATAGTGGTCATTTCGATGCTTTAATTGATATTGAAGAATATTGTGGTTCAGTGTCTCAGGATGAAGAAAATGTGTCATCGAAAGTTTTATCGCCTCAATCAGTTACAAATTCG
The DNA here is from genome assembly GCA_037893425.1 of Campoplex nolae. Classification (NCBI taxonomy): domain Eukaryota; kingdom Metazoa; phylum Arthropoda; class Insecta; order Hymenoptera; family Ichneumonidae; genus Campoplex; species Campoplex nolae. The sequence continues at coordinate 386 of JBBLXU010003499.1, read as the reverse complement.
AAAAGTGATGATAAAGTGCAAATAAATAATAAAAATGTGTCATTTACAGTGTATCAACCTCAAGAAAATGTGTCTGTGGAAATCGATGAATATGTTACAAACCTTAAATCAGATAAATTAAAAAAAAGAAGAAAAAGATTCACAAGTTCAATTAGAAATAAACAAGTAAAACGTGCTGTTCATAATTATACCGAAAGTAATCGTGATGTTAATAGAAGGGCTGTCAAAAAATATACACAACATCATCCTGAAGTTCATAGAAGGGCTGTCAATAAATATACACAACATCATCCTGATGTTAATAGTACAGCTGTTAGAAAATATACGAAGAAACATCCTGAAGTAAACAGAGCAGCGGTACATAAATATGTGTCAAAAAATAGACA
>JBBLXU010003494.1:0-31672 GCA_037893425.1 Campoplex nolae | reverse complement strand
CGAACACGATATAAAAGTTGCTCGGATTTTTACACACGTTACAAGAATTATAAAATAGATAATAAGAAGCGTTTTTGAGTCAGTACCGATCCTCAAACACTTGCGTTCCACGGGTACACTCACGAACTCTGACTATTGTCGACGCGAAAAATGGTTAGAGAAAACGATTACTAACGCGAAAATGCTCGGACACGAATATGTTCGAAAAGTTGACAAGTGGAGCGAGCGAGTGGAGATCGAAGACTGACTAATTGTCCGACACTTTTCGACTCCCTCGGCTCCAAAGTGGAGGGGTCCATACTTTGTTTTCGCAAATTATCCCACGGTGACGAGAGTGCTCAGGCCGACCGGATGCTGACAGTGCAAGAAATGTCACTGGAGCTTCACGTGCGACGCTCTAGTCTAAACGGAGGCGAGCTCGGGCGCCGGACGCAGATAAGAAATTTGCGTCGTCCAGCGGCACACGCTGCTCCAGTGAAATTCGATATTAAGGTAAACTGTGGGAAAATATAATAAATCTCACGGTTGATTCGAAACGAATTTCACTGAGTACAGATCGGCTCAAAATTCTCCAGTCACCGTGTGTTATTTATAACAACAAAAATGATTAATATTTAATAATAGTCGCTTCGCGATAATTGTTATTTAAATCGCCGTTGTTGGCGCCCAAAAGCGATCAGCTGATCGCTGTAAGTAGGATATATAATAAAAAAAAATTTCCGAACGTTTCTCGCATAAAAGGAGACACGAGGACGTAACATCATCATCGAATTCAAGGCCGGTGACGTCATCATCGAACTTCGAGAACGTTCTAGAAGGGGTTCGTGTCTCGACTAAAACAGTCGGTAAATGTCGGTAGTAGAAATCTTTATCCAGAACCCGCTCTGCTTATCTACTCCAAAATATAAATCAATCTCCTTTATACTCGAGAGTGACCAGATTTGGTCACACGGTCGACGGCCCCACCATCGCCTTCTAACATAAACATATTCTTGACAATGAGCTCTGATGCATGCGTAAGACCAACGAAAGTCAGATTCGTCAATTGTAACTCGCCGAGAGAGGTTCTTCCTCCTTAGTCCGGTTATTAGCTGCTGCGCCAATTAGACCTGCGCTTTACCAATTACGGAATAACGATTCCATCCTCGCGACTAAAAAAAACCATGTACGTGAGTGATCTGTTATTTGAACTCGAGTGAAGTGTCATCCATATTAAACAATAAAAATATTATATGTGACAAATACTCGTGATCATCTCCTTTGTGTAAACCTGAAGACACCTTGCTGCATCCTTTTGAGTTTCGCATCGTATTCATTGAGATTCATTCTCATCTTTCAACGACATCGACAGTCTGCTGCGACAGAAGTCTAAGGAAAAGAGATAATCTCCATCTACACCGATCTACATTTTGATAAGTATCCAGACATCCACTATATTCGTTTCATTACTCATATCGGTCCCAATTCTGACTACGAAGAAAGACGGCGTCATCCATAAAGATACCGTTGGGCTACATACCTATTGTTACGCGTATTACCATTCTCACACGTAATACAGCCCTGGAAAGGGTTTACCAAAAAAACTTAACCTGGCGATTCGAAAACCATGGGTTCTTTATTAAAACTATCTGTTTTATGAAGTGTATTGCATAAAAACAGAATTAATAATGAACGCCAGTTGGATTCGAGTCACTTTCGAGCCATTTGCGTAACATGTTTTTCGATTTTTGTGCGTATGTATTAGGGTGGTCCTTGATACCCATGTGGAGCAATTTTAATCGCGCCGCCCCTTCATTTAGTTCAAAAGAAATATAAAAAAAAGTAGCCAAAATTTCAGAGCTCTATCTCAATAAGAAAAGGAGCCGGTAATCACGAACTGTTTCCTTTAAATACATTCCCTTTAAATAACATGGGGTTTTTGCACAATTTCTTTGTATTTTTTTTCCAAGCTTTACATAAGCGAAAAAAAAATTTAAACCATACGCATTGCATGTCAAGTAGTGGCACTTTATATACCAATTATTATTAACACCTCATCATTAGATTTAACAAACTTAAAGTCAATTGACCAAGCGGTGAAAATTTCAAAAAATTCAAAAATGAGGAAAAATGGATTTCATATATTCTAATAGGCTTTTCTGGTTTCTCCGATATATTACAGGGAGAATCTATGCAAGTTTCTAATGTTTACATAGATTTTCATCCTTCTTATACGTACACCTATTTATATCGCGGAAAAATAAAGATCAATTAACTTGTTTCGGCCCAGAACGCCCCTCGAGGTACACCGCTATTTAGTAGCTCATAACTACTGCTACTCTGGACTAAAAAAAATTAAAAGCACATAATCTTTTAGTTTAAGATGTGCTCTTTCCGATGATATTCACGAAATTTTTCAAAAAAATTTTTAATTACAAGAAAATGCGGTTTAAAACAAAAAAAACATGATTTTTTCACACTTTTTTTTTGAAATTGAGTTTTCAAAGGTTTCCCGGTTTGGGATGAACCTGGAATTGTACTAACCGGTCGTATAAATGTTTGAATTTCGATAATCCATGTCACAAATTTTTTTTTTACATTAGTGTATTTAAAATGCCGACTGAAGTGAAAAATTTCCGTGAAAAAAGTAATGATTTTTTTTTTTTCAAATGATGCACTTTTAGAAAAAGTTGTCAAGAATAAAAAGTTCTTAAAATCACTCGAAAAGTGCACCAGAATTTTTTGCAAAATGTTTTGAGCAATTTTTTTAATTTTGCAAATAGTCAATTTTTGCAAAATCAAAAAAAATTTTTTGAAAATTAAAAAAAAAATTTATGTGCATTCTTGGACAGATTGCGAGAACTTTTTATGCTTTACTATTTTCCCCAGAAATGCATTGTTTTTAAGAAAAAAATTCCAAATATTTTTTACGATCCGATTCTACATGGATATTTGGAATTTTTTCCTTGAAAACAATGATGCCCTCCACACGTTCTTCAAATGCGAAGAATGGAGAGTGTGGAGGGCCCGATTGGAGGTGTCGTACGGGAGCATAACCCCTGATAACATTGTCGGGGTTATGCTCCTGGACGAAGAAGCTTGGGCGGAGGTCGACCTTTTTGTCGAGGTCGTCCTCCGTCGCAAGAAAAGGTTCGTGGAGGACGAGACGCCTTAAGGGGCGTCCCGGATGAAAACGGCGCCACCCCGAAGTAATGCGAAAGCGGTTCCAGGGTGGCTGCTAGGAGGTTGGAGGGGGGTTTTAGCCGGTAGACTCGAAATGGGAAGTTCGGCACACAGGGGTCGCCAGTCCGGGACCCCTACGGTGCGTAAGGTTATTTTCCCCCCTCCAAGTAAAAAAATAAAAATAAAATATAATAAAATTAGAATATATGAAATCTATTTTTCCTAATTTTTTGAAATTTTCATTGCTTGTTCAATTGACTTGAAGTTTGTTAAATGTAATGATGAGATGTTAATAATAATTGGTATATAAGGTACCACTACTTGACATGCAATTCGCATGGTTTTGAACATTTTTTCGCTCATGTGAGGCTTGGAAAAAAAACACAAAGAATTTGTGCAAAAACCCCATGTTATTTAAAGGGAAAACAATTCGTGGCTCCTTTTCTTATTGAGATAGAGCTCTGAAATTTTGGCTACTTTTTTTTATATTTATTTCGAACTAAATGAAAGGGCGTCGCGGTTAAAATTGCTCCACATGGGTATCAAGGACAACCCTAGTATATATTTTTGAATATGTTATATTTTTTAAGTTATATTTTTTATATTTTTATATTTTTAGTTTAGTTTTATATTTTTTAATATGAACATAATTTTTATTCATGATATAATTAATTTTATAAATTTTTAGGCTGCTCAAATTGTAGTCAAATCATCATGTGAAATTAAAAACTTCTCTTCTATGTACATAGTTTTTCGAAATTTAGCAAATTATATTAGGAAAAAAGCATTTAAACCTGTCACCTTTGTGAGCGAATCGATTGGATTGAAAATTGCTGAATTAGCACTAACGTTGTTTTCAGCTAAACAAATTTCTATAGCACGGAGAAGAAATGATGAGGAACTTTTTTCAATTTAATTAGAATTGAAATGGGCTCATGATTAGATTAGCGTTGAAATTCGTATGATTTTTTATACGTAGGGGAAAGCCGGGCAAAGCGGAACACCCGGGCAAAGCGGAGCACCCCCCAAAAAAAGTGAAAAATTTTTTTTTCGACAGAAAGTTGAAAATCTTGATCATTCGTCTTAGGACATGCGTTAAAAACATAATATTCAATAAGACGTCTAATTTTTCAAAAAATAAAAATTTTTTCGAAATTGAAAAATTCGCTCATTCAACTGCGAATAAGCGTTGGAGAAGTAATATTCGTTATAAAATTGTGTATTTCTAAAAGGAAAATGGAAATAATATTTTTTCTTGTTGAAAAAGTGGAAAATTTGATCATGCAGTTTTGAACGTGTATTAATAACATACTATTCAATGAAACGATACATTTTTGAACATGGAAAATGAAATATGTTTATTAATTAAAAAAACAAATGTTCAAGAAAAAGTACCCATTTTACCATGGTCTTACAAAAATCGCAGATATAATAAAGATTGTCTCCGTCGACTCCGGCGCAATTGCAATCGGCCCAAGATTTTCATTCAGTATAAAATTGCATTCGATGATATATTCGAAATTTTTGTTTCGTTTGAATTTCGAATGGGAAAGTCGAAAATTTCGAATTCGAAAATCCAAAATTTTGAATTTGAAAGTCCGAAATTTCGAATTCAAAAGTCGAAAATTTCGCATTCAAAATTCCAAAATTCAAACTCAAAATTCCAGACTCCCCAAAAGTTGAATTTTTCTTTTTTATTTGAATGACAAAATTTCGAATTTATCATCGAATGCAATTTTATACCGAATGCAATTGCGCCGGAACCGGAGATGATCTTTATTATATCTGGTATTTTTGTAAATAAGACCATGGTGAAATGGGCACTTTTCGTTAAACTTTTGTTTTTTTAATTAATAAACATATTTTATTTCCCATGTTCAAAAAATGTATCATTTTATTGAATAGTACGTTATTAACGCATGTTTAAAATTGCATGATCGAATTTTTCATTTTTTCAACAAGAAAAACATTATTTTCATTTTCCTGTTAGTAGAAATATACAATTTTATAACGAATGTCAATTCTACAACGCTTATTCGCAGTTGAATGAGCAAATTTTTCAATTTCGAAAAAAATTTCATTTTTTGAAAAAATTGGTCGTCCTATTGATTATTATGTTTTCAATAGATGTCGTAAGGAGAATCATCAAGATTTTCAACTTTCCGTCGAAAAAAAAAATTTCACTTTTTTGGGGGGGGTGTTCCGCTTTGCCCGGGTGTTCCGCTTTGCCCGGCTCTCCCCTATATATAATAGACTGATACAAAAGAATTTTTTTTAAATGGTACTTACCTTTTTACTGGTACTTACCTTTGTTTTATTTAGGTACTGGTGAAAAAAAAAATCTGTTAAAAAATGAGCTCAATTGCTCCATTTTCAAAGGTAATTATCTCGACTTTGGTACATTTTGGATGCATTTTTCGGTATACTGATGAATGATACTCGTTATACTTACATATAATTATTAAAGACATTATTCTGAAATATCATTCGACCACATATCACGCACTAAAATTATTATCTGAACGATTACACTTCTGACCAAAAGTATGGAATCACCGGACAAAAATTCGATCCGCACTAAAAGTTTGATAGCTCTGTGAAAAATGAGGATATTCCGATTTGGCAACCGGGGTTTTGAAGAGGACAAATTTACCTTCATATCCTTATATTTTACGATTCATTAGGATTTTTTTTCAATGTGGTAACCGCTTCTAAAAATAGCTATCGTCCAACTTTTTTGGCTGCGTAAAATGGGATCCATGGCTTGTGGATATTTAGAAAGGTTAAAAAATGAGCGAAAAAAATGTCCACAAGCCGTGGGTGCAATTTTAGGCGATAGCTTTACTTTCGTTTTGCGAGAAGTTTCATGCGATCTTTGTTCACAGATTTGCCTGAAAACGAACATTTCCAAAAAGAGCGGCTTCAATCCAAAACTTCGAGACTTGAAAAAAATTATCAGGAGAGAAAAAAGTTGCATGAGATCGTTTTGATTCGACTTGAATTTTTGCAGAATTTCTGTCTGGTATTAATTTTTCGCTATTTCTAGTCGAAATTCTGATGCCTGGAGTGGCTTAAGTCGAAACTTATAGGGTTGGGGTCAAAGTAACGGAAGAGTTAATCTTTTCACTTTTAATTTTTAAATTTATGTTAATTTATTCAAAATTTTTTGCCGAAATTTTATTTTGTCAAAATTTGGAAAATCGCTGGAAGAATCAATCGACGGATCTCAAGAAGTATCGGGTTCCAGATAAAGTAGAAAGAGAAGAAGAAGTTGTATGTGTGAACTTTGAATACATTGAAAATGTTTTAAAATTTTTTTACCTCATTTTTTTTTAATTTCAAAGAGACGAGGCTTCTTGTGAGAAAACGGCGAGCAAAAAAAAATAACTTGCCGATTTGAAATCGAAAAATTATGGCCAAAAATATGAAACAATTTCCGTGCATTCGATCTTCATACATACAACTTCTTCTTCTCTTGCTACTTCATCTGAAACTCGATACTTTTCGAGATACATCGTTCGATTGTTATGGCGATTTTCCGAGTTTTGACGAAAAAACATATCGTCAAAAAATTCAGAAAAAATTCTTATGGATTGAAAACTTAAAAGTAAGAAGATTTTCTTTCTTGACACTTCGGCTGAAAATCTCTTGGTTTTCGAGTTAAACAGCTCCAGTCATTAGAGTTCCGACGGGAAATGACGAAAAAAAAAAAAATTTTGAAAAATTTATGAAAAAAAAATCAAGTCAATTTAGAACGCTCTTATGCAACTTTTTTCCTTCTCGATAGTTTTATTCGAGTCTCAAAGTTTTCGAGTTTGGCTGCATTCTCAAAAAGTTGTATTTCGCAGGCAAAAACAGAATAACCCTGTGAAAAAAGATCGCATGGAAATTTTTCAAAAATGAAATAAAAACTATTGCTCCCCCTTTCAAGGTTGTCATGAAAGAAATTTGGGGGGAAAATGTCCACAAGTCATGGGTCTAATTCTACGCAGTCAAAACAGTCGGAAAACAGTGATTTTCAAAAGTGCGTACCACATCGAAAAATAACCGTAAAAAATATTTGGAACCGGGGATATGAAAGTAAATTTGACCTTTTCAAAACGCGTTTTGCCAAATTAAAATATATTCATTTTTCAACGAGCTATAAAACTTTTGGCGCGGTTCGAACTTTCGTACAGTGATTCAATACTTTAAATCGGGAGTTTAATCGTTCAGATATAAATTTTAGTGTGTGATATGTGGTCAAATAATGTTTCAGATTAATTTCTTTGATTATTATATGAGAATGTAAAAAATATCGTTTATCAGTACACGAGAAATTGCGTTAAATATCAAAAAATGAATTTAAAATGTACAAAAGACGAGTCGGGAGCTCATTTTTTTAAAGAATTTTTTTAGAATCAGTACCTAAAGAAAATAAGGGTAAGAGCCGGTGAAAAATGAATTTTTTTTTGCATTAGTCTAGTGTATAGATTAGAAAAAAAGATGGCATCACTTCAAATATAAAAAAGGTTGGTAATGAAGATTAACAATTTTCTTCATTTTTTTCATGAAACCATGGATCCAAATAAAAAAAATTGATATACTGAAACTCGTCAATATTTCTATGTTAATTTAAGAGCTATCAATTTTAATATTGGTGTAGATATTTCTTGCGAGTACTATTTTACAAAAAAATTCTGGAATGCTGAAAGTAGCTTCCGGAAATACCGTGAAATGCCTTATAAATATGGAATGGAATATATAAATATGGAATGGAACACACTGTCAATTATTACAAAAACAGCTATTGCTGAAACCTCACCGTATTCAGGAATATCCATACATCACGACGATGTTCGATTTTCATCAATTTCGACAATATTAGAACGAAATTTTCACTTGAAGGATCACCTTGTTTTAACTATTTATATTTCACTGACTCTAATTAACTTTTGTTAAGTGTTTAAACAGTTCACTCTGCTAGAGAAGCCTCATGCCTTTCAATATTCATAACTTGTTTGGGATGCCAATGTTCACCAAATTAAAAAAAAAAAACCACAGGACGAAATCGTCATAAACACAAATGCAATCACAAATCACTGAACTCATCTAACAAGAAAATTTTATTGAAGTGTATCCACTAATTTCTACGTTTCAGTGTTGTCCTCTCTCAAAAGAACTGATTTAGGAATGAAAAGTTTCACTGAGCGCTCTCAACGAAATTCGAACGGCGACTGGAGTGTAATAGCCGGCAGTCGGGTAGTATTCGCTCCGTGCACACCGATACACACTCACCAAAGTAAAAAAGTGTAGTCGTGTATATGCATACTGGTGGCGATGCCAATAGCCGGAAAAGGCATTTTTCCGAAAAAAAAAACGTATGTATGTACACGACTACACATTCTCACTCTGGTGAGAGTGTTAAGTATTCACGGTCCCAATATGAATGGTACATAACGTAGGTACTCCACGATGTTGGTGGGGAGAGGATAGCGCTTTTCTCGGCCGTATGCTCTTCGTCTTTGTCTGCAAAGCGGCTCTCACCCAAACATAGGACGAGGCGATAAGCTAGTATAAACATCTCTGTTGGCTGTTCATATCGGAGCCTCCACTCTTGTAACGAGAGCTGAGAACTAACGATGGTCTCAAGAAATTTTTGAGCAAAGTATTATTCGAAAAACGATGACGATTTCTTATTCAATGAACTACATTATATTTTACATGTGATAAAGTAAAATTTTTGTCCCTTCGTTCTTTCTTTCTTATACAAAAATTTCATACTCAATTTTTGTCAAAAGTGGTATCTTAATGAAAACCCTATATATATATATTAGACTGACACAAATTTTTTTTACCTGCCCTTACCCTTGTTTTTTTTTGGTATTACTTGGAGCGAATATTTTTTGATGCTTCTTGAAACATCTGATGAACATGTGACGACCAAATGACTGTACCCTTCACCTTTCTACTGCTTGCTTTGTGCAAGATGTCTTTGCGATCTTTTTGGGGAAAAACCGAAGGGGCGGCTATCATAAAAAAAGGCCGTAGTGTGGGCTCGGGCCTTCGGAGTAAAGAAGGACGATCGGGGACATCAGTCTTGGCTCACGGGACAAACCTCGGGATCTCAAACACCTTCGTTGCTTATACATATCTCTCATTTGTTATTGAGACATACTCTCCTTTAATATAGAATCTTGTTTATCAACCAGAATTTGTGTTGCCAGAAAATAAAATATTTCCTATAAAATAATATCTTACATAATGAAAAAAGAATTCTATTAAAAAATGAGCTTGATTGTTCAATTTTTAGAGGTGACCATGTCGAATTTTGTACATTTTAAATGCATTTTTCGCTTTTATACGCAATTTTCCGAATACTGATGAATTATGCTCGTTGTATTCACATTGAATTGAAATCAGGCACTAAAATTATTATCTGAACGACTACATTTCTGACAAAAAGTATGGTATCACTGAACAAAAATTCGATCCGGACTAACAATTTAATAGCTCTGTGAAAAATGAAGATCTTTAGATTTGGCAACCGGCGTTATTTTCAGGCGACTGTTTTTGACTGCATAAAAAAGAACCCACGGCTTGTGGACTCTAATTTTTCAAGACCTTGAAGAAAAAATAAAAAAAAAAACAGGTTGGATAATTAATTTAATAATTTTTCAATATTTTTTGATAAAAAAACATTCGAAAACGAAAATTTTGACCCCTTATCCATTCGATTTGCTTTACTTTTCAAAAAGTTATAAATGCATTGTTTTCATCAATTTACAACACCTTGAGAAATAGAGCAAATCGAATGGAACATTTTTGTTTTCAAATGTTTATTCATTTAAAAATATTTAAAAAATTATGAACTTAATTTTCCGATCTGTTTTTCCAATTTTTATAATGAAATAATTTTTTCTGCAGTGCTTGTTTCTTTTGATTTTCTTCAATTTTTTTTCATGAAAAGTACTATTTTTTCAATGAATTTGAAGCCTAGTACGATCCTCGATAAATCATTTTTTCTACGTGTTTTAATGATTTTAATGATTTTTTTTTTAATTTCCAGCATTAATCGTTTTTCTTAAAGTAATTGTTTTAGACTTTCACTACATTCTTTTATGAAAAATAGGCATTTTTTTGACGAATTCTAAGCCCAGTGCGATCGTGGCCAAATCATTATTTCTATACGTTTCTCTCAGTATAAAAACTTTTTCCTACTCTGATCGTCCTCTTTGATTTTCTTTACATATTTTCATGAAAATATGTTAGTTTTTTGACGAATTTTCAGCCTAGTGCGATCGTGGGCAAATCATTTTTTTCGTGTGATTTTTATGATTTCAATGCTACGCTTGAGAAGAGGAAAAAATCAGCAAAATAAAAAATGCAAAGGTCAAGCACTGACCGATTTGGCGTGGGCCCATATATAAGTGGGTTGTCCTTATTTAGGGTGTACTTGAATTTAACCTCACGTACTCCCAAGAACGATTGGAAATTAATTGAAAAAAGTGTGCTAAGAGATTTTCAATAATTTCAACAATTACATCTGCCCTCGGGTTTGTCTTTTTTTCCCATTTAACCCTTTACATCACAAAGACACGTTTCGCATGTACCCTTTTCTCGGGGATTTTTCACCATGAAAAAGTTGATGGAAAAATTTGTAAACGATCTTGTCGACTATTTTTGAGGTCGCAATTTTCAATGGTGCAATTTATATTTTTGCAAAATAAATGAAAAATGTAGCAATTTTTAAGGTCCATTTTTTTCATTCCACGTTTCGCAAGTCAAATTTCACTATTTTCCATCAATAAAATGCATGAGTCGTGTTCTCGATGATTGCACTTCCGAAGTATATGTACTCGGTTTTTGTTTCCCTTCATGCTTTTGTTTGCAAAATAAAAGTGAAATTTCTAAAAAAATTTTGTTTAACTTTAAGAGTATTGAAATTTTAAGATAAGAACGAGTTTTTCATAGTTGATATGCAACTAGTTGTGCCGACAGGCTTCACCCGCGGCATCTAGCAGACGCATCTAGTCTAGCTGTGAATAAGGTTTTTTTGAGGAATCTTGCATGAGCCATCGGCCATGAGATTCGCCATCGAGCATGAGACTTCGCCAACGACCGAATATTTTCATACATGCGTTATTCCATTTATAGTTTCATCAGTTTTATATTATTTATGAGGAATACATTTTTTTTTTAAATTCTATATCAAAAAAAGTATTTGACTGTGTTACATGGACTATCTTTTTACGATTTAATTCCAAACATAATTTTTTAATTTTCTTCTGGATAAAATAATCAAATGATAAATTTTCACTTTTTTCCATACCGAATTGAGCACTCAGCCACCGCTCATTTTGTTCGTTTTCCAATTTTCTTCGAGTTGGTGATTTGATTTTCTCATTTATCGAAAGCGTTTAATTACCGAGGAAATTTTTTAAAACCACAAACACAATTGAAATCATGATCTGTACTGAAGTCAAGCATTGATAATGTGAGACTTTAATAACTCCTGAATTATAAGACACCTCGACAATCCGAGGAATTGGTCGACGATTACGAAATAAATCAGACTTTACGTTAAGTTTTAAGTTAAGAAATGAGTCAGTTGCGTATAAGCTCTGAGAATAGTCAAACTAAGAAGCTGGCGGGCAAACTTTCAAGACAAATAAAATCTTCGTATTATTCGTATCTCATGGCTGATGCAGAAACAATATGATCCGAGTCTAAGAATTTCCAAAAGATAAGATTCGGAAATCGTAAATCAACATTTATCCCAACAGGACATTGTCCTGTCCGCTGAGACGTGTTTGTGCCAAATAGTGTAGTCTATAGAATGCCATGTATTAGTCATGCTGTCCGGTGGCTGACGCGGCGCGAGTCGATTTTATCAATTGAAATAAATTTAAATCGAAGAGAATTTAGCCTGCCTACCTACGATCATCATCTGTTGCTAATTCTCGGAGTGCGACATCGAGTGCACTGAAAACAAAATTTTGTTGAAATATTCAAATATTTTATTGCACGTATTCAACAATTTTTTTTTGTTCAGGCAACAAAATTTCGAACATTACAACTAATCTTCTTTATACCGAAACAAAACTTTGTTGAGAGGATAAAACATTTTGTTGTGTCGTTTAAATATTTTGTTAAACGTATTCAACCAAATATTTTAAGATTTTAACAAAATTTCGTTTTCAGCATGCAATACTGGGACATTCCAAGAGAATTAGGCCCTTAACATGAGCTCAGGTGGAAGTTATGCTGGAGCAGTGCACGATAAATAATTAGAGCATTGCTGTGAGTTTTAACGATAAAATAGATATTATTGAATATTCGCTCGTGTGTGCCCTCAAATAAATACAGCCGTGAGACTAGAAGTCTCCGTTCTTTACACCAACGACGATATGATAGATGAGATGGATCGGGAAGGGTAGACTGCGTGAATCGACATTGAGCTGTTCATATTTCTCCTCGAATTTGTTGGCAGCTTCGATTATTATTGCGAATTTGTGATTCTCGGAATCCGAGCAGATATTAGGAGCACGGCAATCGAAGGAAGCGTCGTCGAAGGAGCGCGGGCAGAGGTGTATGCAGTGGGATGGGCTGATAAGCCCGATCACGTAGCCCGGTGAACCTTGAAATTGGTCGCGCGAAGAGAGAGAGAGGCAAGCGTAACGCGGGAGAGGTGTGGTTTATAGCACGACGCTAATCGCCGAAATTTACCTGGTTGTATGCTTGGGCTACTTCCTCCGCCTCCTTTTGTCATCTCTCGTCTTCAATGGTGGATTCCCGAGGGCGGTCCCGTTACAATATATAGAGATAGCCAAGGTATGCCCGCTTCGCTGGGCACACAATAGTATCCAACACAGATTTCCATATGACCTATGTGATACTGTGTAGAGGTATGCGTTTACATTTCTTTACATAGCTTTCGCAACGTAGAGATTCAACGAAAAATACTTTTCACCTTAATTTTTTGTTAAATTTTCAAAGAAAAGCCAATTTCCCTATCAATTTTGTTTTTTAATCCTGAAAAATGATCGTTTTATCGTCCTGATTAAATATCGAATGAAAATCATGAGTTTTGCTCAAGAAAAAACCAAATTTCGTTGCATTACAACGATGTGTTACGTCCGGAAGGGACTAACCTGGCTCAGCGTAGTTCTATTGAAAAGGTAAAGTGCTGCCACCAGATCATACAGAAGGCACGATCGAAAGGATGTTAAAGGGTATAGGATAGCGTGTAAGGTTTGAGTAATGCCTGTCGGTCCCGTACGGGCCCCGATATTCGCTGACAGAGGGTGATTAATATAAAGAAACACGAAACAAGGTATATTTGGAATTGAACAATATAATAGTATATGATTTATTTAACTTACTACTTGGTTACACGTATTTACGCGAGGACAATTTCCCCGCGATCGCTCCACACAATTGCCCGCGAATTACAATCGCGGTTCGCGGGCCACTCCCAAAATACAAATAAGAAAATAAAGGGTTAAGTTGGATGAGAAGGTAAAACAAAACGGTGCCCTTGACAGCAAGGCTTGGCTCTCGTGTAAGGACACAGCACAACGTCCTGAGCACAGGGGGTAGTACCTGTGCCACTCGCGCACTAAGTTTCACGGAACCAAGTCTTATCCCTCTGTGCGGGTCAACCTGGTCGATCAGGACAGGAATTATTACACCGCCGCGAGTGGAGCTCGGTTACGGAGTTTTCCAACCGCAGGAATGAACCGTGGCAAAATTGGGACTGAGGCAGAAAAGCCTCCACCGGAATAATGAGAGCTCAAGCTCTATCGTCCCGGTGGGGTCTTTTTGCCAACCAAGCGGTCATTCCCCCGGCCTTCAACTCCGCGGACGAACCCGCGGATCACGCGATGCGTAATCAGCGGATTCCATTCGAGCATCCGCTCACGGCGACGAAGCCCGATCGAGGACATCGCACAGAAGGCACGTGTCAAGGGCACTTATTTTAATACATCCTTAATTATTACTATTAATAACTATATCAATTATTACTATTATTAATATATTATTAATATTAATATTATTATTATTATTAATATGATTAATATGGATTATAAATCTTCACGTCACGCCCCGCTCCGTTCCCCCTCACCTCGGCCGAGGCCGGGTGGCTTGAAACCTGTGGACGGACACGGACGTACACCCACCCCCCCTTGGGGAGTTTCGGCGTCCTCGTCGAAAAATTAGAGTGTATATATATATATATACGGACATATTAATAAAACGGGACCGATAAAAATAAAAATATTATTTTTTTTTTTTTTTTTTTTTTTTGTTGGCGAGGATCGCCACCCACCCCCCCCCCCTGGGGAATAATTCGGCGTCCCCGTCGAACTAATATTTACTAATATTACCGAACTAATATTACCCAAATTGAAATTGATTGAATTACTCATATAAAATTTTAAAATAAAAATTATAAATAAAAATTAATTAAAATTTAATATTATCGAAATGAAACAAAATTATACTGAGGGTGGCAATGTTCAAAGGGGAAAAATATCGTCGGGGCTCACTCATCCGTCCATCCTCTTGAGCATTGCCGCGGCAAGCTTTCCGAGCCCCGGAATGCTCTCTCTTCCGGACGTCCCAATAGCCGAGAGCAGCATCCTTCCGAGGTCGTCGAAACGATCGGTGTCGCCGGCTCCTGTGTGCAGAGGCCGTTCGTTGTGTCGTTGTGGCGTTGTCATAATCGCATTGGTTAGCCGGCAACGCTATCTCGGCCTCGCGTGACGGTTGACGCGCGGGTGCAGCTGGTCTGGCCGGGGGGCGCCTCGCTTCCTGTCTACGGGGCGCCGACTGCGTGGCTCCACCCCTGGACTCCTAGTGAACGAGGCAGCCCCCGATATGTTGCGCGAATTCCGGGCCCGGTCCCGAGATACCGCAGAGAGGGACAGTTAACTCGCCCCTTTCGGCGAGCCATTTTCACGAAATTTTTTTCGACGCACTGCGGCACTCCTGGGCACCCGCGAGTTCGATTGCACACAGGGCAGGCGGGTCCTATTGGAGTTACATCCGCCCCCTCGATTCGTACAGTGACTCCCGGGTCCCTTCGTTGTTCCCCTCTCGGCGCGTCGATAAAGGGTTTCGATGGCCCGGCCGGGCCGGTTCGCGGTTCGATGGGTGATTGAGTCGGTACCACGCGCATTTCCGCGCTTGATGTTGACGGTTCCTTAGCTTCTTCCTGACTTCGTGACGAGCTGAAGGCTGTCTGCGCCCGTCCGGCGACAGGTTGACGAGTCAGCTCGAGATCTTTCGCAATTTGTACTAGCGACGTCTCCTGATTTGCCCCTGAATGTTTTATCACGTCAGGCCTGCCGTGCGCCAGGACGAGAATACTCATCCGCACTCGGCGCAGGCAGAGGCTCAGGTGGTTACGGACAGGATCGTCGGGCAGGTCGCACAGGGGGCACCACGGCGGGAGATCACTTCGGTGACGCTGCGCGATGTATCGCCCAAGACATACCACCAGGTCATTGCACTTTCTCACGGAATCGTTACATACCGGGCACTCCTGGCGACGAATGTAACGCGACACAATTCTTTCCATAGTAGTACACGAAGAAACTTGGAGTTCTTTAATCGAAACGAATTCGCCACTACAGTTCTCGATTTTACGCGAACGATCGAGATTTTTCGGACGAGACGAAATTGAAACGTTGATTCACGAATGTTGTTCAATTTGAGTAACACACACACGAGCGCGGCGCGAATTGAACACGGAACGAGAGCGATTGAAATAGAATTGAAAATAGAAAATTGAGGTAGGATAACGGTTCGATGCGTACGGTACGAAGGTTCGATGGTTAATAGGTTGAACTCTCGCCTCACTTGACCCGTGCACATCGGGGAGAGGGAAGCTCCTTTGTCCGTTAGACGCACAATTCTTGGCGAGGGACGTGGCGCGGGGGAGAGAGAAGAGAGCCTTCACTTCGGTGGCGTTGGATGACGCCGTCGGGACTCGAGGCGGCCAGCGGATGTTTAGACGTACCCTCCCCTTCGTTTCGGCCATCGACACGTGCAGAGATGCTAAGAGCAATGTCTTGGCTTCGCGCGACTTCGTGTTTTCGAAGCCTCATTTTTCTACAGCGTAGGCATCCCCAGAGATATGAGAGCAAGAGAGACCACCAGCCTCTTGAAGCGTACGCGAGTATAAGCCCGATGATGCCGGCCTGGCTGAAGAAGCTGTATAGAGTGAGAGAGTACTGCTTTTGCTTCTCTCTCTTGTGTGTTCCAATTTCTTCCAGTCGACGCTCCACTTCGAATAGTGACTCTCCTATCTCCCCCCTCGAGTTCGAGCTCGGATTACGCCTCGGCGATTTCTTATCGGCAGACGTAAACAAGTGGCCGAGCTCGGAGATGAATTCTTTCCCGTTCAGTGTGGGAGATATAGATGATATATTCAATGTCACGCCCGGCTCGTAGTAGTATTCGGTTTTGCCGGTGTATGTGCGTAGACTTGAAAGCGTCATAGTGTGAGTCATTGCCATACAATTAGCGTCGAGCTGAAGTATACCTACTCCTTGTATAGAGGTTTCGCTCGCAGGTCCATTCAAGCAATTGAATTTTACCCTAGTTGTGTGGGTAAGCGAGAACAGCCAGCCGCCGTGTGTGAGTGGGTCTGACCAAAACTCAGGCGGGTTGGAGTGCAATCGTATATCGCAAAGCCTCAAGGCCTTGCGCGAAGGATTCAACAGCATCTGAAGTTCACATACCTCATCGGTGACGTCACGCAACGGGATGCCTCCCGAACAGATTTTTCGTTCACCGTTGGTCTTACATCGCGCGATTAAATCCCGGTCTGCGAGTAGAAACGTACGGCGGTCGAAAGACAACGCTATGTACGGTGCGGCAGGGGCGATGCTGGCGGACCCAGTGCCATTCTGGAAGCGCTGCGGTACTGGCCAGGGTATCATATGATATAAATCGTATACCATATGATCTATTAGCGGTAGGTGGACCAGAATAATGATCCTCTCTTCCACTGCCATTATATCCGTGCGAACCAAATGCACCAAATTTTCAGGACGGAGATATCGTAAAGGATACGGGAGCTCGAGTCCACCCGTATGTAATCGGATTTCGTGCGCCACTTGTAGAAGTCGCGCGCGAGATATTATGTTAGGATCGAATCGTCCTTCCATCGCGGCGCCGATCACGGCAAGATATTTTTCACCTGCACGAATATAATTTTCGATTTTATTAATAACGCGATTACCGTAATTGATCAGGGTGAAATTGTAGTGATTTAACATCGCGGTATCCGCGACTCGTTTTAGCTCTGAATGCATCATATTTACGAACGTGTAAACATCTTTTACGCGTTCTGTTTCTACGACATGCTCGTCGTGTAATTCCTGTAATTTGGAGGTTACAATATGCATTTGTTTCCCTTGCAGATGAGTCATTTGCTGTTGATCCTTGAATAGTCGATCGATTTGACCCGTTAAATAGGCAGCATCCTCCTCGGTGGCGGTACCGAATAATGATTTACTGATACTTCCTATAAATCCGAGGGGAGCCGCGCGCTTACTCTTGATGGATGGGGGAGCCTTGACGACTTGCATATTATGCTGGCCTGTGAGACCCCAGAGCTCGGTCATCAGCTCGCGCGACTTCTCTAGTTGCGTCAGTATACGATGCTTCTGGATCAGCTGTTCGCACCCAGATTGCGATATGTACTTACGGCATTCTTTTTCTACCGCGATAAGTCCTTCTAAATCGGCCGGCGCGGAGCGAACGAAGTTGACGTGGTTGAGATGAATTGACAGACGCCAGTCGGCTCGTTGCAATTGTATAGGCCCCAGGCGATCGTAGTAAAGGCCTGCACTGCCCTCGACAGTGCTGATGCTGTACGGGCTCTTCATTGTAGAACCGTTCGTTGCGGCGCTCATGAAGAGGAACGCGATGAGAATGAGTCCCGTCATTTTCTTTAAGTTTATCAATTTAACTCATTTTAGAAAGTATACATATATATACACATGTATATATATATGTACATACATATACACCATTATAAAATTTATCGGTAGAATAAGGTATAATCGGTTTGCAATGTCCGCAGACCCCTTGTATTGATGTACCAATTGTATTGATGAAAGAAAATAATCTTGAAAGAAATTATTATGTTTTAAACATACGCCAGTTTCAATTTGTCTACGTGCTTTGCAAACCGTTGACCGGATTCGGTTTCGAGGACTACATTACTTTTGTCGGTGATAGATTTTATAACGTAGGGACCGTGGTATTGGTTGTCAAATTTTCCCTTTCGTGGTTCTTTCAACACGTATACCTGATCCCCAATTTTCCCCGAGAAAGGCCGACAATTACGGTCATAATAAGTTTTTGACCGTTCCTTCGAACGATTCAAATTATCGCCCGCTATCTCCCGGATTTCGGTTTGTCGTTTTATGAGTTCTGCCAGGAAAGAATTGCTGGTCGGCAAACGATCTTCCGTCGGGAACTGAGTGGGTTGTCTAGCCAGTTTTCCGAATACTACCTCGTGTGGCGTGAAATTGGTCGCCTCGTGAACACTTGTATTATAGGAAAATTCCGCGAATGGTAGTAAACGGTCCCAGTCGTCATATTTATCCGCATAATGTTTGATATATTCAGTGAGGACAATATGGCTTCGTTCTAATGAGCCATTTGTCTGCGGACGGTAACCCGATGTCGTTATATGGGTTACTTTATAGATTTTCGAGATTTCCCGTAATAAACCGTTAATGAATGATGTCCCTCGGTCCGTGAGGATTGCTCGAGGCACACCAAACTGGTTATAGAGTCGACGAACTATCGCTTCGGCGATTGTAGTCGCTTTTAAATCGGGAATTGGCTCTGCCAGGCAATACTTCGACAAGTTGTCTTGCATCGTCAATATGTGTCTATTTCCGTGAGGAGTGATAGGCAATGGACCGACGGTATCAAGCGACACCTTGTCGAAGGTATCTACTGGCGTATCCGTTATTAGCATAGGCTCGCGCGTCTTCGTGCGCACGAGTTTTTGTTCCTGACAACTTTTGCAATGGCGAATAAAGTTCTGTACGTCATTTTTAAGGGTTGGCCAATAGAAACGCTCTCGAATTCGTCTATAGGTTTTTGTAACGCCTTTATGGCCGCCCACTAGACTCGAGTGCATTTCCTTTATTATTCCCTCCCTTAACTCTGACGCAGGTACCTGGATTTGGCCATAGCAAATCGCTATATTCACGTCCCCATCTTTGAATAAGGAGTGAATCATCGATATTAAGTTGTCAGCCCTCAGGTCATCGGTAAAGTCACCGTGCCTAGAAATTCGAAAAGATTTTATTTTTGAACGATTTATTTCACGCTCTAGGGTTTTCAAACCCTGCCAAATCTTATCGGGATCCGTGTCATCATAGTAACGCGATTTTATTGCCACGCTGAAAACTCGGTGTTGTCCACATTGCGTGGATGCGACCTGTCCAATCACCAAATTCTTGTCTCGTATCGACAACGAATCGATCAAGCCCAAGTCGGATAACAATTTCCCGACAGGCGTGGTTAATTCGCCGTCGGTGGAGATAAAGTGGACATAATTATCGCGTTTATACGTAAGATTTTCACGGTCGCCGATTATCTTTGCCAGAGCCTTTTCCGCCGGAGGGTTTTCCGGTGCCTTGTGTTGGACCTTTTTAGTGGGAACGTCCTGTACATCTAGGCATGTGTTATACCAAGGCATTGTTGTTATTGCCTGCATGGAGTTAGTCGTGGCTCGTGCGTCGGCTTCGTTGCTTAGCAACGGCTGAGCACGTGGAGATAAGATTTGCTTAGAGGTCTCCGGTGAAGGCGCGCTTGGCAGGCCTCTCCCTTCCTCCTCCTTTTCTCGCACGGGCGACAGCTTCTTTGACTGTCGTTGCGAGGGTGCCGGATAGACACGAGGGGAACGAGGCATCGGCAACGTTGACAATCCTCCGTCCGTTTCTCCCACTGACCCGCTCGGCCGCTTGGTGGTGAGGGGACGCGGGGAATCGACAGAGGACCCATGCGCGCTATGCGTAGCATGCGTAGCCAGGCGACTACGAACCTCAGGCGAGGGCCGGGGCGGGGGGTCGGAGCGGCCTCTCTCTCTCTCTCTAGCGGAGTCTTGCAACAACGTAGAAGCCGCTATGGGAGTTTCTACGAGCTCACTCTCGTCGTCCGCCTCGCTGTCTCTCTCGCTCACGCGAGAGCCATTGGGACCGATGACACTTACTCTACGTAGGAGTTCATCCTCTGTTACCTTTGGAAATCTCTGCGATAGTCTCTCTATTCGACGGTCTAACTCCTCATCATTTCTACCCTGGATAGGATCCATTTCTGAGAGAACCTCCTGGGTTTCCTCATCGATTTCATCTCCATCTGAGATGTACTCGGGTAGAACGATATCAACACATTCGGGAAAGACTTCGTCGTCATTATTAAATTTTTCTTCAAGAATCCTCAGGGACTCATCGAATTTTTCGAACGCCTGATGTAAGGGATCGAGGGATTGTTCGTTATCCGGAATCATATCCTCGATGATTGTACTGCCTTCCGAGTCGCTGGGAGGGGGGTCAAGGACGATCATTCCCTCCGTCGGAGTCGAGGGTCCCGTAGGTTCGTCGGGTATCGGCGCAGGCGGGACAACCGGCGGCCGCTCAGCTGACCGAGTCGGTGGTCTTTTTAGAATACGTTTCGGGGGAAGGAGGGGGGCTGGCAACATACTACGATTTATTCGTTGTATGGGTAGCCTCTCCTCGCCCGAGCTTGTCCCCGACGTCTCGGCGTATCTCGGAGTTACCCGAGCCCCGCTCGCTACAGCTGTCTGCCGTCTCGTGCGCGAGGCTACAGGGCTACGAACGTTCGGGTCCGGGAGCCTCGGATTACGGGGGGCACGCTTTTGTTGTGTGCCGCCGCTTGGGTCGGAGTGCAATCTCGACCTCCGCGCTTCTATAGGGAGTACCATTGTCGGCTTTTCAGGACTGCTATCTGAGTCACCTGAGTCACTGAGTTCTGAGGATAAGGGATTTATCGGATTACGGGACAGAGCGTCAGCGTTGACATTTAATTTTCCTGGTTTGTAGTGGAATTCGTAGTTATAATTCTGGAGACTCAATCTCCATCGCACCAATCTTTTACCTGGATCCTTCATTGAACCGATCCATTTGAGAGGCTCATGATCAGAGATGAGTTTAAATTCTCGACCGTATAGATACGGTTGAAAATGCTCCAGGGCTTTTATAACTGCTAGACACTCTTTTTCCGTCGTTCCATAGTTCACCTCAGCTGCAATGAGGATGCGGGAAAAATAGGCTACTGGTAGATCAAAACCATCGTGTTCTTGACCTAACACAGCCCCGACCGCATAGTCTGATGCGTCTGTGGTGAGCGTAAATGGACGATTAAAGTCCGGGTATTTCAGGATTGGTTCACGACAAAGCGCGTTACGTAAGCCACGGAAACTGCGGCGCTGCGCTTTTCCCCACTCGAATTTCTTACCCTTTTTCAAAAGGTCGGAAAGTGGTTTTGCGCGCGCGGAAAAATCCTTTATGAATCTCCGATAGTACCCGGCGAGGCCTAAGAACTGTCGGATATTCTTTACATTTTTCGGAGATGGAAATTTCTTTACCGCTTCGAGCTTCCGGGGGTCAGGTCGTAGACCATCACGACCTATTATGTGACCAAGGTAACACACCTCTTTCCTCAGAAATTCGCACTTATCGGGCTCGAGCACGAGATTCGCGTCGCGTAAGCGACTCATTAGCCTTCGTACTTTCGTTTCGTGTTCTTCCAACGATCGTGCGAATACGACGATGTCATCAAGATAGACGAATAACTCGGCTCCTTGCAGACCTCGAAGTACGGTATCCATTAATCGTTGGAAGGTCGCTGGGGCGTTTTTTAAACCCTCCGGCATACGAACATACTCGTAGTGACCATTTATTGTCGAAAACGCGGTCTTCGCGCTGTCTCGGGGATCCATCGGGATTTGCTGGAAACCACTCGCCAGATCGAAGGTGGAGAAATACTGTGCCTCTCCCAACTGGTCTAATATATCCAGTATATTAGGCAGTGGGTAAGCGTCAGAAATAGTTCTCTCGTTCAGCTTCCTAAAGTCTATCACCATTCGCATCCTCGGTCGACCCTGAGAATCGGGTTTCTTCGGTACAATCCATACCGGAGAATTATACGGGGATTGCGATGGTACGATAATTCCATTCTCGAGTTTCTTGTCAATTTGAACCTTGATTTCGTCTCGATGTATGGAAGGAAACCGATATTGGCGCGTGTTGACAGGCAAATCATTCTCCGTCGGAATCCGATGAGCCACATAATCGGTGCAAGGTAACTTGTCACCTGGGAGTTTAAATCGCATCGGATTTTCCTCCACGATCCGGCGTATGTGAGCACGCTCTACATCGTTCAGATCGTCCAGGCGCAGGGCCTTTAACACCGCAGCCACGCGATCGACCGGGGGCGGTACCTCGTCATCCGACGAGCCGCTAGACTCAGCCGCGTTGGCGTCATAAAATTCGAAGGGCAATATTTCCTGAGGTGTCACCTCAATTTCTACATCGCGATCTAGAGTGTTTATCGCGAGTACATGACACACTCCATTTGTTTGGGAGACTAGCGCGTCTCCGATGTATAGCCCGGGTTCAGTCTCAATGCGCGGTAAATATCCCTCAATTATATCAGGATTGGTAACTGCTACCGCGAGGGGTTTTCGAGTACGAGCTTTTATTGTGCAAATTCTTTTGACCGGCGCGGGCGAGTTCCCAACGGACCCGTCGGTCGGGTTTTCCGCGGTCAAAAACGGTCTCGGGCGTATGGGGTCGCTAGCCATAACCAGCGAGTTATGATGGAAAGACAACTCTGCCCTTTCCTTTCTCAGGAACGGTCTGCCTACTAATCCGTTACTCTTCGTCACAAATTCCTTAACGACGTGGAAGGTATGAGGCAGTTCGTTAATGGTTAATTTTACGGTGCCTAGCGATCTCGATGTTTCACCCGACGGACCCGTGAATTCGCGCGATTGCGATTCATTGAATTCTACGTTATCGCGAAGTGCACAAATCTTAATAAAATTGAGACCTGAACCTGAATCACACAAAAAGTTGTCAATTCCGTTTACGAGTTCCGGTGCTTTTAATTTAATTACCGGGCACTCTACTTCTTCCTCAGTTTCTGACGAGTTAATTTTTATTACGGGGATTGGATCGATCATGTTACGTGGAATTACTTTCTGTCCTGAAACTTGACGGAACGTTTCTCGTTTACCGGGGTAGGCGGAGGGGTCTGGCTCGCCGTATCCCGACGGCGAGCCTCCTCGGAGTTTAAAGACTCGGAGCTCTGTTGTCGAGGACTGCGATTTCGCGTGCGCGAATCGGGTGACACCGCGCGCTCATCGGGATTGTAACGGTGGACCGTGTTGGACCACGGACAACACGCACAGCCTCCTGCATAAACGCAGCAATATCGTTGATTACAACCCCCTCCTTTCCTATAATAGCCCGGACGTCTATTCCACGGACAGCAACCGCACCCTGAACCCCTCAGGCAACAGCACCGCCGCCCGCAGCCTTCTCGGGAGTCCGGCGAGCGTGATTGGAAATTTCGCGACGGGGATTCGTCGCGACGCTTTAATATACCCGAGGGACGAAAATCCTCACGTTTTCCGGGGCTATCATCCCGCGAGTATCCACCGTCATCGCGCGAACGTCTATCGTCATCGCGCGAGTAGCTAGTATTCTCACGGGTGTATCCCGTCTCTTCGCGCGGCGGAGTTTCTCTCCCGCGATCACGAACACGGTCACGAACGCGGTCACGACCACCTCTTTCGAAACGAGAATCGGGAGACGACGATCGCGATTCTTTGGACTTCGACTCGGGTTTCGCGAGAAGCGCGAGGGCATCGCTAATGGAACTACGGGATTTATCCTCCGGCTTTGAGTCTGACGATCCAGCATACCCGTCGCCAGCCAAATCCTCTGCGCACTCTAACGCTTCTTTTAATGTTTTGGGTTTCGCGACGTAAACTAGTTCACTTAAACGCGAAGGTAGCGCTTGGCGAAATGCTTCGAGGCCCAACCCAGCGATCGGGTCAGTTGCCATTTCTGAGGATTCACATCCGAGTTCATCCCTCCAGGCATTTCGAGCTACGCTCATCAACACTTGAATTCGGAGATAAAGACTGCGCGGAGTCTCGCCCTGACGTAATCTCAGCCCGTAAAATTTGCCCAGACATTCCTTTAAATTTCTACGATGGGTTAACCCTTCGCGTAATGCCGTAGTTAATTCCCGGACTGTTCGTATGACCATTCCCTGGACACACGCACGAGCTTCTCCACGTAACCTGCTCAATACTCCCGTGATAAATTCGGGAATTTGCGCGGGAGGTACAAACGCGGCTGCATTCTGTATATTTTGTAGATAGTCTCCTAGAGGAGAAGACGTACCATCAAATTCCGGTATTGTGATTAATCGATTAGTTAAATTTATCCCACTAAGTACGACCGACAAATCCGCCGCGGAAATCGTTTGGTTCGCGGCACCCGTATCATTACCATCATCGTTTCCACCCCTTCGACTACCACCAGGCCCGGAGTTATTACCGGCCCCCCCGGTGTTATTACCGCCGAAGAGATCAGCGACAGGATCAGGCATTTTATATAGAGCGAGATCAAAATAAGGAAGTTATTATATTTTATGATGATATTATCTCAATTTTCTTTATCTTGAAATCGACGAAGCCGGAGAGAGAAATTTTGACAACCAAATTTAACTGACGAAATTTTGAAATGGATCTCACAATTGACATTAACAATCTAAAATTTAAAAATTTTGGAATCACCCAGTCTCAGGGAATACGTGGTACAGGCAACAGTATCCCACCGCTGCCACCAATTGTTACGTCCTGAAGGGACTAACTTGGCTTAGCGTAATTCTATGAAATAAGGTAAAGTGCTGCCACCAGATCGTACTGAAGGTACGATCGAAAGGATATTGAAGGGTATAGGATTGCGTGTAAGGTTTGAGGAATGCCTGTCGGTCCCGTACGGGCCCCGATATTCGCTGACAGAGGGTGATTAATATAAAGAAACACGAAACAAGGTATATTTGGAATTGAACAATATAATGAAATATGATTTATTTAACTTACTACTTGGTTACACGTATTTACGCGGGGACAATTTCCCCGCGATCGCTCCACACAATTGCCCGCGAATTACAATCGCGGTTCGCGGGCCACTCCCAAAATACAAATAAGAAAATAAAGGGTTAAGTTGGATGAGAAGGTAAAACAAAACGGTGCCCTTGACAGCAAGGCTTGGCTCTCGTGTAAGGACACAGCACAACGTCCTGAGCACAGGGGGTAGTACCTGTGCCACTCGCGCACTAAGTTTCACGGAACCAAGTCTTATCCCTCTGTGCGGGTCAACCTGGTCGATCAGGACAGGAATTATTACACCGCCGCGAGTGGAGCTCGGTTACGGAGTTTTCCAACCGCAGGAATGAACCGTGGCAAAATTGGAACTGAGGCAGAAAAGCCTCCACCGGAATAATGAGAGCTCAAGCTCTATCGTCCCGGTGGGGTCTTTTTGCCAACCAAGCGGTCATTCCCCCGGCCTTCAACTCCGCGGACGAACCCGCGGATCACGCGATGCGTAATCAGCGGATTCCATTCGAGCATCCGCTCGCGGCGACGAGGCCCGATCGAAGACACCGCACAGAAGGCACGTGTCAAGGGCACTTTGATATTGTATTATACATATTAATAAATATTCTTATTTATTAATATGATTAGTATGAATTATTAATATGAGTCTTCACGTCACGCCCCGCTCCGTTCCCCCCTCACCTCGGCCGAGGCCGGGTGGCTTGAAACCTGTGGACGGACACGGGACGTGACAGATGCATATTTTAACATCGTAAAATTAAATGCAATATCTATGTAATAGAAAATTATACAGAATATGACAAACGTGTAGACCAACCGAAAAACGAAAGACCAACCGAGAAACGAAAAAAAAATTTTTTTTAAAAATGCAAAATAAAAAAATTGCGA
Organism: Campoplex nolae; assembly: GCA_037893425.1. Taxonomy (NCBI): domain Eukaryota; kingdom Metazoa; phylum Arthropoda; class Insecta; order Hymenoptera; family Ichneumonidae; genus Campoplex; species Campoplex nolae. The sequence goes on along the minus strand of JBBLXU010003494.1, from coordinate 5,445 downwards.
TTATTTTTTTTTTCTAGATAACGAATAAAATCCGTTCTTAGTGAGCGTCTATGATGGGAGAGGAGTATAGAAAATGAAAAAATAAAAAATTAATAAAAAAATAAATTAAAAAAAAAAATAAAAAAAATAAAAAATAAAAAATAAATAAAAAAAAAAATAAAAAATTTGCGATAATTTTTTTTTTGGTAGAGAACGAATAAAATCCGTTCTTAGTGAGCGTCTATGATGAGAGAGGAGTATAGAAAAGAAAAAAAAAAAAAAAAAAAATTGCGATAATTTTTTTTTGGGTAGAGAACGAACAAAATCCGTTCTTAGTGAGCGTCTACGATGGGAGAGGAGTAACCGTGACAAATTTCACGATCCTAGCTTCAGTGGTTTAGGCTGTGCGTTGTCTGTCAGTCAGTCAGTCACGCAACAGATATATATAATAGATTTGTACATGGTGTCCAAAGTTTTTTGGTTCACTGATCACGAATTTGCTATTAGTTTCGTAAAATGAATTTGCTCAAATAATTTGTTCAAGCAAATTGACAAAAAATGAAATTTCTTAAAATCTTTTCGGAAATCATTATCATCGATAAATAATACGTAGACGAAATGTCACATTTTTTTTAAAGAAACGTCACCAAATCAAAATTTTCGGAAATCATTTCCAAAATTGCTGTCCACAAGAAATAATATGTTAAAAACAAATAGAGCAAATTTTATCTACTTTGTTTGGACAGCTGATTACTTTAAATATAAATAGTTCCTACCACGTATGTATAAAATTTCGAGATTTTGGCTTTGTATGCTAGGACTACGCTGCAGGTATAATTTTATCTCATTCTTGGGCAGACAGAACTACATGCATTGACAGAGATAAAAAATGACATTCAAAAAAAAATTCGAAAATGAAAAAAAAATGGGAAACAAAAAATTTTATTGAGAAAAACGAATCTCATAGATGTGAATTTCTTGATGATGCGAATCAGGCAAATTGATAGAGTTCAATGATGTCAAAGCATGAGTGGTATCATGCATAACTATCTTTTTGTAATGATCAGAATAATAAATAAAGAAAATTTGCTTCACTATTTTTCTACGTATTATTTCTTGTAGACAACAATTTTCGAAACAATTTTGGTGAATTTCGATTTATTGTCATAATTTGTTTTGACGAGTTGAATTTATTTTCTACGTATACCATTGAACGTATACCATTACCGTTCGAACGAAAAAAAAATATTAAGAAGAAAGAATCACATAAACATACACAATTTGCTTAACCAAATTTTTGTTACAAAACTAATTGCAAATTCGTGATCAGCAACCCAAAAAACCTTAGACATTATGTATAAATTACGGTTATTTTATCAAATGGAAGAAAATATAGGCAAATTGTAAGCAAAAATGAGTAAAAAATATAAGTGAATTGAAGCGAAATTCCCCCCCTTCAATGCCGTTCACTTAACCCGTCAGCGGCCGCGATACTTGTCCTGAACATTGGGTCGTGCGATGAGAGATTTTCTCACCGGTATAGATTAAACTGCTTAATTCGATAAATAGAAGTTTGAAAATAATTCCACCGCATTATTATAGTTTTGGAACATGTTTTTTGTTGGAGACCATCAATACAATAATTATTGACACTCCAATCGAATAAATAAATAAATAAGTAATGAAAAATTAAAATTTTGAAAATAGATTTTATGTTGTCCATCATACATAAAAATAAATTTGAAAAATCCAAATGTTTATACAATTTGAATTTTCCGAGTTATCATCATTTTGATAGGAGTGTGAGAAAAATTCTCAGCCCGACTGCTAACGGGTTAATTATTTGATTATCTATACTGCCCGCGAAATGGCATCAAAAATGGCTTAGAGACTTTTTTGCAATTTTGTCCGAAAATCTTTGATTGGTAGTGTATCAGATTTTTTCATATTGAGCTCAAATTTGGAGGATCATTTTTTTTATATCCTTGGAAAAAATCAGCAACCAAATCACTTGCCAAAGCCCGCAGACTATGGTCGAAAAATAATGAATCTGTTCATATATATGGACTAATTTTTTTCATCGAACGAATAGTATATTACACTACAAGGACAGAGAGTTTGGAATTCCTATATGCACTGCGCATCATGATGCCCTCAGCTTCGCTGCGGGCTCTCAAACGGACAGTTCAGGACTTTCAAACTTCTACCTGTGTAGTGTAAACTATTTTTCTTTATAGTCGGTCGAAAGTACGATAGATGCATGTTGTGATGCCTGCTCCGACATTAGCCGGCACGAGCGAAGCGAGTGCTACTGGTCTGGGGCAGTCATCAAATACATTAGAAAAGCAAATATAATTATAGTTTAAAGAAAAATATGAATTTAAACTTATGAAAATATCGTTGTCTTTAGGTTTCAAATAAAAAAACAAATATATTATCTATTATCAAATAATGGAAGCATAAAATTATTATATTCTTTATGAAATCTTTATGGGGCTAGTATCAAATACATAAGAAAAGCAAAAATAATTATTGTTTAAAGAAAAAAATGAATGTTAATTTATAAACATTAGGGTGGTCCTTGATACCCATGTGGAGCAATTTTAATCGCGCCGCCCCTTCATTTAGTTTGAAATAAATATAAAAAAAAGTAGCCAAAATTTCAGAGCTCTATCTCAATAAGAAGAGGAGCTGGTAACCACGAACTGTTTTCCCTTTAAATAACCTGGGGTTTTTGCACAATTTCTTTGTATTTTTTTTCCAAGCTTTACATAAGCGAAAAAAAAATTTAAACCATACGCATTGCATGTCAAGTAGTGGCACTTTATATACCAATTATTATTAACACCTCATCATTAGATTTAACAAACTTAAAGTCAATTGACCAAGCGGTGAAAATTTCAAAAAATTAAAAAATGAGGAAAAATGGATTTCATATATTCTAATAGGCTTTTCTGGTTTCTCCGATATATTACAGGGAGAATCTATGCAAGTTTCTAATGTTTACATAGATTTTCATCCTTCTTATACGTACACCTATTTATATCGCGGAAAAATAAAGATCAATTAACCCGTTTCGGCCCAGAACGCCCCTCGAGGTACACCGCTATTTAGTAGCTCATAACTACTGCTACTCTGGACTAAAAAAAATTAAAAGCACATAATCTTTTAGTTTAAGATGTGCTCTTTCCGATGATACCCACGAAATTTTTCAAAAAAATTTTTAATTACAAGAAAATGCGGTTTAAAACAAATAAAACATGATTTTTTCACACTTTTTTTAAAATTGAGTTTGCAAAGGTTTTCCGGTTTGAGATGGACCTGGAACTGTACTAACCGGTGGCATAAATGTTTGAATTTCGATAATCCATATCAAATTTTTTTTTCACATTAGTGTATTTAAACTGGCGACTGAAGTAAAACTTTTTTTTTTTTGCATTTCTGTAAAAATTGGGATAACGAAATTTTACAAATCCACAAACTCAGTTTGAATCATGATCTTTAATCTCGTGAAAGAATCATCGAAATCGGTTCTGTCGTTTTCGATTGAAAAGCGGCCAAACCTTTTTCAACGAACAGATTTATTATATAGAGATGAGGAATGAGAAATAAAAATTGTTTTTGAATCCACAAAAAAAAATATTACGATGTAACATGAGCCATATTTTTGCGTTTTCTTTTCAGATTTAATGCGTAATTCTTAATTTTTTTTCTGAATAAAGTGATCAAACATGAGATTTTTATTTTCCTAATTTTTCATCATTTTAATAAAAATGCTGTAACTTATTTTCTATACCGAATTGAGCATCCAGCCGCCGCTCATTTTGTTCGTTTTTCAATTTCCTTCGCATTGGTAAATCGATGTTTTCGTTTATGGATAGTATTTAACTACCGATGAGTTTTGAAAATCATAGATTGAAGGAAATCGTTAATAGTATATTACGCCACTAGGGAGCGAAGTAGGCCATTTCAAACCGCGTGCAAAATGCCACCCGAGCAGAAGGCGAGGGTGGCATGCACGCGGTTTAAGATGGCCTTTTTCCCTCCCGTGTTGCGTATACGATTTTTCACCATACCTGTAACGGAAAGTTCGACATGTTAGAAAATGATTCCAAAAATTAGCTTGACTGGGAGGTTAAAAGACATTCTCTGCCCTTTGCGTTTGTTTTGCATTACGACCCTAGGCCCGAAAGTTGAATTTCGAGGGAGGCAAGCGAAGAGAGGGGGCGGGCATTCAAAACATTAAGAAACAGTAAAAAAGTTCACACGAAAATATCCCACACCGTTTTATTCAACAATTTCAAACAATTACAAATTCCATATCTTTTTCAACAAATGAAATTAAAATGATTTTTGAAAGAAATAATTAATTATTTTTAACCGTTTTATTCGTTTTCTTTTTTTTTTCTTTGCATTCGCAGTAATTGATAATGATTTGTCTGATTTTTGAGTTTTTTTATTTTTATGACGGAATGTTCAAAATCAAGAGGTTCCGTTTCATTTTCACGATTGACTTTTGGATTTTTTTTCGAACTGTCCCGCTTTTTCAATTTTTCCACTGGTGTTTTGGTGGACTGGACGATCTCGATACGGTTTTCGGTTGGTAATTTTGTTGGCGAAATTATAATTTCTTCAGAATTCTCTTCCACTCGTGTTTTGGTGGACTGGACGTTTTCAACTCGGTTTTTGATTGGTTGCAGCGGTAATTTTAGTGGTGAATTTACAATTTCTTCCCAATTTTCTTCCACTGGTGTTTTGGTTCTGGTGGTTTGGTTTTCGACTTGGTTTCCAACTGGCCGGAGCAGTAATAATTTTGGTGGCGAATTTACAAATTTTTCACAATTTTCTTTTGAAGTTGAAGAAGATGAGGTAGCATCATTGAGATCTTGACGTCTCGGGAATGTTGAATGCCGAATTCCCGTGGATGTTGAAGGTTCCGAATGAATGTTGTTTCGAAGTCGTTAAGATAGCGCCTGAATTGGCTAAGAGAGTAGCGGATGTACGACGGAAGCAGTTTCCGGTGTTATTTTCGGGGTTCTCCAAATTCAAATACAGCGCAATCGTTTTTGGGACCTCGCTTATTTTGTTCTTCCCAACGACCTGGCGTGTGCATTTCCCTTTTTGAAAATTAATGAAAAATCTTTGCGTATCGATATCCTCCGGTTTGCTGTCCATATACACTACCGTCGGAAAGTTTCCGGACAAAAGTCTGAAAAAGTTGCCACACTCTTTTTCATGTTATTCCGTCGATAACGTAGATAAATTAATTTAATAAACGGCATTTTAAAGGGGAGAAATCCCATTTCATTTTGCTTTTTTTGAAAAATTTTTGCGATTTTTTTCACGACTAGGACGTCATTTTGAAAACGACCATTTTCGTCTTTTTTTTTTTTTTTACAGAGCGACCGCGTTTTCAGTAGAAATTTTTTTTTCAATTTCTTTGACCGGATCTTGAAAAGGCAAAAC
>JBBLXU010003491.1:0-15737 GCA_037893425.1 Campoplex nolae | reverse complement strand
GACGCGGCAGCGTCTCTTATTAAAAAGAAAATGTTTGAACAGGCAAGGCAAGACGTGCAGCGTATATATACTCGAGATTGGTCGATTTCCCCTCACTTCTGAGCTTGAAGTCGTCGCCATTGTTACGTAATTCGACTCACGGAAAAAAATGAAACTCTCATCATACAATGGGATGAATGCGCTTCAGATGACATACATTTTTTCCCCTGTCTTCTGCAACTTTTTTCTCCCTTACGAATTTCATCTAAGTCTCGAAATTGAGTGATCTTCGAGTTCAGTCGTATTTTCTGAAAATAGTCTTTTTCAGGAAAAAATACGATAACTCTGCGAAAAAAAATCGTATCAAACTTTTTCAAAAACGGAATTGAAGCTATTGCTCCTCCCTTTGAGGTCGGCTCAAAGATATTCAACAAAAAAAATTTCCACGAGTCATGCGTCCAGTTTTCAACGAACAGAAAAACACCGGAAAAGAATCATTTTCAAAACAGCGTACCAAAACCAAAAAGAATCGTAGAAAACTTAAAAAAAGGGATTTGAAGGTAAATTTGTCCTCTTCAAAATGCCGCTTGTTAAATTCAAATATCTTGATTTTCCACAAAGCTATAGAACTTTCAGTGCGGCTGTAATTGTTGTCTGGTGATTCCATACTTTTGGTTGGCAGTGAATATATATATATATGTTACGGGTAAAGCCCAATATTGGCTAAAGCTAGGTGTAGCCGGCTAAACTTAGTTGTATCCAAAACAGCTGGATAATGTTGACAAAAATGATGAATTTCGGGCTTTAGCCGGCTAATACTAGCATTTGCCAAACACCGCTGGATAAAGTTGAGATTTGTCGATTAGAAAATATAAACAATAACTCATACTTTCCAGTGGTTGATATTATGCTGTCTTCTGTGTATACTTTCTTTCTCTACTTATTGAATACTCGAATGATTATTTCATCCTTCAGTGTTGTGAATGTTTTTGCACAAGTCGAACCTAAACAATTACACACACTTTCCAGCGGTTAATATTGTGCTGTCTTCTGTATGTACTATCTTTCTCTACTTATTGAATACTCGAATGGTTAATCCTATTGACAGTGTTGTGAATGTTTTCGCACAAGTCGGTAGTCAAGAGCAGTGAGTTCTAGTGTGTAAAAATGTCCGTTATTCAGAGAGAAATTTTTAAAACGAGGTTTTACGACAATTTTGCTGAATTATTGAAGCAAAAAGAATCAAATAGTTTTTATTTGGATGAAGAGCAGTATAAAACTTATTTACAACAAGTTAAAAGTGCGAAAGAAGCCAAAAGTTTGACAACGTTACAGCGCCGACGACTGCTGCGATTTGATATCTTTATCGTTGGAGGAGTAGAAAAATTAATTGTTCCCTTGAAAGAAGGTAATTGTTCATACGTGTTGATAAGTAAAAATTTTAAATCTATGAAAAAATATATTACATTTTATCAAATCATATTAATAAACATCATGATTACAGGTGAAACAAACATAAAATATTATGTGACAAATGAAGAAATGTTTGATGTCTTGTGTGAAGCTCATATTTCTGTAGGACATGGTGGGAAACATCGAATGGTCTCTGAATTGAGCAAAAAGTATAAAAACTGCACACAAGAAATTATACTGTTGTTTTTGAAGTTATGTGTTTCGTGTCAGAAGAAACAGAAATCGACTAAGAAAGGTCTAGTCGTTAAACCCATGGTTTTTTCAGAGATGAACAGTAGATGTCAAGTTGATCTTGTAGATATGCAATCAAGTGCAGATGGTGTATACAAATTTATTATGGTTTATCAAGATCACTTGACTAAGTTTGTTCAGTTACGGCCGTTAACGTCTAAAAGAGCAGCAGAAGTGGCCAAACACTTACTCGATATTTTTTGTATTTTTGGAGCGCCAAACATTTTACAATCCGATAATGGCCGAGAATTCGTAAATTGCATCGTAGAAGAACTACGAACTATATGGCCTGGATTGCAGATTGTTCATGGAAAGCCTAGGCATAGCCAATCGCAAGGAAGCGTAGAAAGAGCGAATCAGGACATACAAAACATGCTTATGACTTGGATGGTTACTGAAAACTGCAGCCAATGGTCAGAGGGATTACGTTTTGTTCAATTTATGAAAAACAGGTAATTATTAATGTAGTATAACAATAAATTTTTTATTTTGATTTAAAAAAATATTCAATTTGTTGACTTTTCTTAGAGCGCATCATGGCGGTATACAACGATCTCCGTTCCAAGCGATGTTTGGTTGCGAAGCAAAATTAGGGTTGAGCACAACATCGTTACCGAAAGAAGTTTACTTACAAATTCGTTCCGAAGAGGAATTACAAGAATTAATGGAGCACAACAATATTGCGACGGAGCAAAAACTTGCTGAAGAAAAAGAATCCGATGAAACTGACGCAGTAGATACGCAGACGAAAAGAGTGTGTGAAAAGTGTAACAGCTTGGAACTCGAAAATGGACTTTGCAATATTTGTAAAAAAGAGGCTGATATTATTCAAAATAGAGTAGATGCCAAAGAATGTTTGATATCCCAAGCTAAAAAAATGAAAGTTCGGTCAAATTCTCAATTTCCAATCTGTAAAGTTGGGGACACTGTCAGAGTACCGATACCTGACGTCGACAGAGGTCGAGGAGACTTTAGGAATATTTTAATGGTGATTATTGATGTAGATGATGAAGGATTTTACAAATTAGGCAATGCTGATGGTACGATAGACACAAAATTCTCTAGGAATCAATTTACCCCATGCAACGCAAATCTTGTCGATATATCAGAGGTTTCAGGAGAAATTAAAAGCTTACGACAACTTGCTAACATTCAGTCACACACAGGAGGTCAAGGGTATACGAGATGTAACTGCAAACAAGGCTGCAACACAAAGAGATGCAAGTGTAAATTGGCAGGCATTACTTGCAATTCCAAATGTCACCACAGTTTGTCCTGCGTCAACAAATAAAAATATTGATTTATGCATTCGCATATTTTCAAAATTTATTGTTCCAGACAAAAATATATTATTTGCAGCAAACCAAATTTCGCTTACTTTTCGTTTATTCTCACTGCAACTCCAGCTTTATCCAGAGAGATTTGGATAATGCTAAGTTTAGACGGATAAAGCCCGAAATTGATCATATTTTATGTTTCAAATCAACTTTATCCAAAAACGTTGGATACACCTAGCTTTATCCGGCTAAACTTAGCATTATCCAGAATTCGGACTTTACCCGTAACATATATATTGTAACGGAACGTGATCCACACACACACACACACACACACACACACACACACACACACACACACACACACACACACACACACACACACACACACACACACACACACACACACACACGCACGCACGCACGCACGCACGCACGCACGCACGCACGCACGCACGCACGCACGCACGCACGCACGCACGCACGCACGCACGCACGCACGCACGCACGCACGCACGCACGCACGCACGCACGCACGCACGCACGCACGCACACGCACGCACGCACGCACGCACGCACGCACGCACGCACGCACACACACACACACACACACACACAAATATGTACTCGGGCCGGTCACACGTGCACACGCATACGCGCTCGACATCACCACTCGCACGCGGCGAGCGGGCGAGCGAGCGAGAGAGACAGAAAATCCAAAAATCCAGATGAGGCTGGATCCCCCCCATATGATCGACGCTCCGCGTCGCTACATACACCACTTACTCGTAAGTGAGCGGGTGGGAGACAGATGGATAGGAGAGGTGGATAAGCCCGGTCCACTGGAGACAACCAAGGCTCGCGCGGGTATAAAAGGCCGAAGAAATCGTCCAAAATTTCATTCATTTTCCTCCTATAAACTCCGAACTATCCAGTTCTCCTCTCTGCCTGCCGAGTCTCAGCATTGCGCTTGAAGCTCAGCACCTAAAGGCCTCTCAAATTCCTCTAGAGTGCTTGGTGACCGTATTGCACGATCGCTCGGCGAAGTCCTCTCCCTATAGGCTCCCTCTGGACCGTGCCAACATCGCGTTTGGTGCGCAAGGAGCTTCCCTACGAAAAGAGCTCACACTCTTTTCGGGATCGAGGTTTCCACTTTAATGATTTTACAGGTCGATAATTATTGAAATATTTCTATCGTGTACCGGTACAGCGACCAGCGCATTGATAAAAGTATTTCAAGATAACTTAGCTGTAAGAAGGCCTTGAGGATTCTCATTTCGGAGAAGACCTCGGCATAAATTACTAACACCGATTTGGTATCTTTTTGTTTTATTTTTGCTTCACGCAAATTTGGCCGCGACGGATCGGCGAAATCCGCAAAATAACTTTAAAATAAATTCCAGTCCTTGTAACACACGGCTGCCCTCCGCAACCTGTGTTTTTAGCCGCAGCGGACCGGCGAAGTCCTGATATCAATTATAAAATCAGTTTTTCCATTGACTTTCTCTATAAATATTATGAATAAATATAAATTTCATTCGACAAGCCGATGATGAAACTGTCCCGGTTTTAGCAACCCATGAGAGGACATCTGAGGCTTAAAAAAAAAAAATAATAATAATAATTATAAAGAATCAAAATAAAATTAAAATATAAATTTCTCTATTTCTCAGTCATATAGAGTCCAGAACACGATATCCCTCCCATCCGGAGCAAGAAGAGAACGAAAAGATATCCAAATCGTTTGAATATATATACCGATGTACGTGCATTTTCAATAAACTGTCGACATTATAACATCGATAAAAAAGATTGGGGCCTAAAACAACAGCTCATCAGCCAACTCCCAAGGATTTTTGGTCTGCTCCATAATAATTCTCGTCGACGCCTTTGCGCACCATATCCGTGTGTAAAGTCGTGAGCTATTCCTGGTCCCGAAACGAAAACGTAAAAGGAGGAAGAGGAATGAAATTTGGCCTGGGCAGATCGCAAGCCTCCGTCATCGACATCCCACAAATCGTCGACTAAAAGATTGAGGATCGAAGGCCACAACGAATCGATAAGTTTCATCCGATTGTTCTGAACATTTTCGTATGTATATATATATATATATATATATATCCCTATTTCGAGGAGATACGTGTAAATTGTGTGATTGCGGAAGAATGTTGCAAAAAGTAAGAAAGAGTGAAAATGTATGTGTGAATGATGGGTACATATCTTTGATTTTCCTTATTCGAATATAAAATTGTAAATATTCAAAATAATTCCGTTCTTTTTGTTTGAACAAAGTTTGTCACGTCTGATTTACGAAATGTAATATTCTCATCTTCTCAATCGAATTGTTATAAATCGGCATAAATTATTTATTCGGCTCTTAAAAAATGATAATTGTATTCCAATGTTTCTGTAAGAATGCGTACTTTCTTGTGAATAATATTTTTGAAGGCATCGGTTATTTCGAGTCAATGTGTTTCATGACATATTTCACTGCTCAATAAATAATTATAAACAAAAAGAGAAAAAAATTTGTTACGGTTTTGAAAAATTTGTTACAATTAGTATATGTAAACGTACTTATCTTGAGTTGCTACCGTCACACTAGATATGATCATCATTTGTATGAACAGTAATTCCATTTTCTAAAATTTTATTATCCCAATGATCAAGTTGGTTGAACGTTCATGTAGTATGTCCGTCGATTATCAATACGTTTTTTTTTATTCAAAAGACAGAACATTATGTAATGGTAATGATGAAGTAATTTTTCACCTGGGTTAACGGAATCGGCCACCCCTGGAAATCCAGCGTCCTTCACGTTATTCAACTCCGATTGCTTAGCTTTTTCTTCTTCTTCTTGTGCGACTTTTTTTTGGTTGGGGTTACAAACTGTAAGCGTTACGACACCCTCCGCTTTTTTCAGGAGACTGGTAGCCTAAAACGTGAACTCAAGTCAATATGATATGATATTGTAGTAGGAATGAATCAGAAAACAACAATGCTTTTAAAAAAGTTTAATCAATTTTTAAAGAGACTTGGTAGAGTCTTGGGACAAGCACATTGACAGCCTCGTCGTCTGCTGGCCAGAAGCTCGCTGAGACGATACTTTCTCTGAATAAGTCGATTTACGGTGGTGGGGGTAAAATTGACATGTCATTTCGATTAATTACAAAGCTCAGGAGCCATTTGATACCTTAAAAGTTAAACCGGAGACCATTTAAGAAATTCTCTTCCGATTGAGCCCAAAATCAGCATGATCGGTGACGTAATTTGTGACAGGAGAATAAATCTTCCTTGACATCAACGTTCGACTAAAACTCCTCGAGCGTACTCAAATTGTGTCGTCACGTTATATCGTCTTTAAATTTAGGCAGAGCGCTGATTATTGAGAAGTCACGAATTCTCATGCCTGTCGAAGATTCGTCGAGTCGGTCGTATTAGCGTTACGACTTGACCAACGGGTGCTCGAAGGATAAAAAGAGCGACAGAGGGTGTTGTCGATAGACGAGGTTAGAGCGACATGCACAGTCATTAATTTTCGATGACTGGAGATCCAATTCTCGAGAGTGGGGATAAGGAAAATTCGGGAGTCGATCCCGGGAGAAAGAGAGAACACTTGGGTTTTGTATTCCGTGTGTGACCGACTTCTTTTGCTTTGCTTAGTCATAAGTATATATTACAATCGACGATCTTGTACGTCGTGCGTATTAACGAGTGAAATTCGACATCCTCCCCGTCTGTTGGAAGAAGGTTGAACGATTGTAGATCGTCGTCAAAATAATTGTCAGACCACCTTCTGTTAATCGACTCAATAGTGAACCTGGCTAAGACTTCGTCAATTGCGGCCCACGGAAGTATTGTACACTCTCGAGGAGTTTGATGTCTACTAAGAATCCGAGGGAGCATCCATTGTCAAATAACTTTTGATCGAACAAAATGCGAGTCAAATAAATTTATATCTTTTATCCAGAACTTTCAATATTTCTTGCGGTCTTTTTGCATGATCTATCAGCTTTGACAATCACTCCTAAGGTCCTCAACGTGACCCCCCCTGATTTATCGGTCTTACGATGAGTCGGAAAATATAAACCTAGCCAAAAATCCCCTCCACGGTAAAAAAAAAGCCTGGACAAGTCCATTTGTTGGTGACCTTCGTTTCCATTCAATTTCCCAAAAAAATCTACCGAAACGTTGGAACCTCTCCCTCTGCCAAAAAATTTGATGCCCTCTCAGAAAAACGATAAAAAATGTCTCGCCTAAAAAACCTTGACCACTCCAAACTGAAAAAAAAATGAAAGCCCTTCAAATAATACCATGAAGAACAACCCCATAAAAATCTTCCTGAAAAATTCAAAACACCTTACATAAACACGAAATATATTCAAAAAATAATTATGTCCAAATGGATCATTTACGTTCAGCACTAAAAATTCTGATATCAATAAGAGGACAAGTTTTTCGTTAAGGCCTGAGAATCGACTAACCATTCGATTGATAATACAATATCATTCGTTGTCGAAAAAAAGTTATTATTAACTTACAAAACGAAAATAGTCAATGTTTCATTTACGTACAGGATTAAAATTTGCAATATCAATACTGTGTTGTGTCCGCGAAGACCGTCACGAAGGAATGAGTTACCAAGGACTAGTATTTAAGGGATTAAGGCCAAAAGAGTTGAACAACAACTCAATACTTTTATATCAAGTTAACGATAAGTTTATTTAAGAAGTTACAAATTAGAGGTTCATTTGCCTCAAGACCAATCTTTCGGAATTTCGTCAAAGACTGCCGATTTTCGGTTAGTCGGTGAATATATAGTATGACGATAATCGCCACCGATCCCTGAAAAGGACTAAAATGCAGGGAGAAAATAAATGAAATAAACACAAAAAAATTAGGAGGAAAATCAATCACAAAAATTGGCTCTTTATTGTAACGAAAGTCCTGTAATTTTTCCGATTTGGGCGCCAGTTACTTTTAAAAAAAAATGACAAAAATAATTACAAAAATAAATAACTTTTTCTTTTATTTCTCCTTTCTTTTGAACAATAATAATACTGGGGGGGGGGGGCGTACAAAATCGGGGCTAGCGCAAGAAAAACAAAGTTATAAGAATGATATCAAAAATCCGCAAGAGACTCGAATGATAATCTCTAGGATCGACGGGTTCCTGTCGCTCAGGCGTACTTACAAATACCCGTGATTTGACCGAACAATAACAGAAAACAAATTTACAATATGAAAAAAAAACAAAAGGAATTACTGAAAGCTTGTGCGAAAAATAATGGCTCGCGACCACTTCTCTTTCAAGAAAAATAATTTAATTAATAATGTTCGCTAGAACACAGCGAAATGAGCAAATAATGAGGCGGAAAGAATTTACAGGGGGGTTACGGCGTGGTACAACACGCCGGTTCGAACACGGGTCCGAACGAAGGACTCTACTCGTGATCGCGAGGGGAAGAGGGGGGGGGGGAATTCGCACTTTATCACTCATTTCTTATTTAACATTAACACCACAGCACTCTCGCAACGAATAATAATCGCGAAAAGTCGTTATTAACTTAACGGAAACGATGTCACGAGTCAGAGGGACTCAGACGATTTATTTACAGGGGAAAAACACTTGCGAAATCGAACGACGCGTCCCGGCGAAAATGGCGTCAAGCCACGCGTCCTTCGCCGAAATACCGCGGTGAGGAAAAACGACTTACTTGTTTTTAACTCGTGTCAAAACTACACCAAAAGTCTCCACAAATGTCCAAAATCGTTCTGCACAGGGTCTAGCCGGTTTGTCGTTGTAAAAATCTCGAAGTTGAAAATTGCGGTGTCTTGGGAGGTGGCAGGGTTAATAACAAAACATCATTATCGCAACTTGTTCTACTTTTATTATTCCGAAATTACTTATGCTTAATATTGAACCGCTCCCTTCGAGCGTCGGGAACGTACTGCTTGCGGTAGCGCACGATTCCCGAACCACGTGATTACTTAAGGCGTAATACATCACAATTCTTCCCTCTTAAATTCTTGCCTTACATTAATTGTTCTTTAACCGTTCGGAACGTCGTAGTCCGGTCGGTGGATTATCGTCGACTGGTGTGGTATCGCCCGCCGCGCTGGCGTTCGCTTCTGGATACCTCACGATTTGATCAACGTGTCGCTTCCAGGTTTTTCCAGATACGGTTTCAATTCGATACGTTACCGGGGACAATTTGTGTACAATTTTTCCTTCGGCTCGCTTATCACTACGTGTACTGAAATCATTGGTCATTACTCTCTCGCCTACTTGGAATTCGACGTTTCGCTTACCATTTTTGTCCCTAATTTGAGTTATTTGTTTGTCAATAACATTCTCACCGACGTCTGGCCTCAATAAATCAAAACGAGTTCTCAATTCCCGTTTATACACCATATACGCTGGTGTTCTTCCCGTCGTACAGTGTTCCGTCGTTCTATAGTCGAATAAAAACAAGTTCACCGCCTGCTGTAAAGATTTGCCGCTTTTTACTAATTTATCTACTTTGTCCTTAAATGTTTCTACGAAGTTCTCCGCTGCCCCGTTCGTTGCGGGGTGGTGCGGAGCGGTAAAACTATGTTTGATACCGTTTTTATTTGTAAAGTCTTGGAACTCGTTACTCGTGTATTGTGTTCCGTTATCGGTAACGAGATGTCTCGGTAGGCCATGTCTTGTGATTATTTTCTTAAATTTTTCTATCACTTTTGACGCTTGCGTGCATTTGTGCATGTCGACTACTTCCGGCCATTTTGAATATGCGTCTATAATTATCATGAACATATGCCCATAGAGCGGGCCCAAAAAGTCTGAGTGAATCCTGCTCCAGAACCTATCAGGGTAGGGCCAAGGCGTCAGAGGAACGCTCGTGGGTGCTTTTCTCTCTCGCACACATACCGTACACGCCGCAATCATATTTTCGATTTCACCGTCGATGTTCGGCCACCACACGTATGACCTCGCAATCATTTTTGTTTTCACTATTCCGAAGTGTGATGCGTGAAGTTCTCGGAGAACGCTTTTTCTTAATTTCTCTGGGACCACCACTCTGTACCCCCACAGCACACACCCTTTGTCCACTGACAATTCGTCTCGTTTTGTGTACAATTTTCTTTCTTCCTCACTCAGCTCGTCTACCTTTGGCCACCCTGTTTTTACGCAGCGCATAATTTTATTTAACAATTTGTCGCTTTTACTCTCTTTCGCAATTGTTTTCGCATCTACCATTTCGCTTTCCTCGACGTAGTTTATCGCAGTAAACTCTTTGTCGAAAATTGGAGTGACGTCATCGATAGGGAGCCTCGATAGTGCGTCGCAATTAGTATTTTTTTCTGCTTTGATGTATTCAATTGTATATGAAAATCTTGAAAGAAAATATGCCCATCGCTGCAGATGACTAGCCACTGTGAGTGGGATTTCTTGTTTTGGGCCAAAAATATGAGTCAAAGGTTTATGATCAGTCCGTAAGATTATTTGTTTACCGAAGATGTAATTATAGAATTTTTTGAATCCGAATACTATCGCACTGGCTTCCTTATCGATGATGGCTCTGTTTAATTCGCATTCTGGGATTATTTTTGATGCAAACGCTATTGGTCTTTCAGATTTATCTTTATATCTATGTGATAATATCGCTGCTATTCCGTATGCTGATGCATCGCAGGCCAAAACTAGTTCCTCGTCTGGGTCGAAGTGAGCCAGAACCCTCGGCGATGCTAACTCCATTTTTACACATTTAAATGACGCTGCGCATTTGGCGTCCCATTTGAATTCTGTTTGTTTGCCACATTCGTATAGGGGCTTTAGTTTTTCGGCCCTATTCGGTAAGAATCTCGAATAATATGTTATTAATCCAATGAATGACTCTAATTGTTTCTTGTCTCTCAGTGTCGGTGCGTTTATCATTGCTTTAACTTTTGTTTCCGACTTATGAAGTCCATTTTTATCAATTACGAATCCTAGAATATCTAATCGATCTTTGAAAAAGTCGCATTTATTGATGTTTACTTTAAAACCGGATTCTTCTAATCGTGTGAATATCGCGTTGAGAACTTCTAAGTTTCCCTTGTCGTTCGTACCGGTACAAAATATGTTGTCCAAGTAAGGTATCGCTCCCTTGATGCCCACTAAACATTGCTCTATTTTTCGCTGAAAATCTCCCGGCCCTGATGAGATCCCTTCTGTCATTTTTGTATACTTGTACAATCCTTTATGCGTAATTATTGTCAGGTAGTCTTGACTTTTCTCATCCACCGGGATCTGCGTATACGCGTGTTGTAGATCTATTTGTGAAAATTTCTCGCCGTTTTGTAACGCTAAAAAAATTTCGTCTATCAACGGCAATGGGTGCCGGTCCATTACTAAGCACGGGTTTACCGTGAGCTTGAAATTTCCACAAATTCTTACTGTTCCGTTCGACTTAATTACTGGTACGATTGGAGTCGCCCAATCGCTAACGTCCACTTTTTTTAGGTGACCTAGTGCTTCTAATCTTCTTATTTCGTTTTCGACTTTCTCTGTCAGTGCGAAAGGCAAGTGTCTTGCTTTGAGCGCTCTCGGTTGTAAATTCTCTCGTAATGTTAGTTTTAGTGCACCTTTGTTATATAATCCTGTTCCCGATCCGAATAACTTTGGAAACTTTTTCGGAAATTCTTTAGTGACGTCACTTAAATTCATTTTATAGCAGCTCAACGTATTGCTTATTGCTTCGTTTAAAGGTAACGGCCAGAGTGCTAACGCCTGTAACCATTGTCTTCCAATTAACGTCGGCCCCGATCCCTTCATTACTATCATTTTTAACGTTGCCCTTCTCTCCCCTAATTCGACCTCTAGACCTGTCATAATACCTACGTGTTCCAATGGTACTTTACCGTATGCTGTGAGCGGCCTATTCAACGCTTCTACTCGTATACTAGGGAAATATTCGTTTTTTGTTTCTTCCGACATTATCGATACGTAAGTTCCTGTATCTATTTCCATCTTTACTGCCGTTCCGTTTACAATAACATTCATGTACATTGGTCTCGCGTTCGTGCACTTTTCTATAATATTTACGTTACCGACTCTTATTTGGTTGATGCTGATGTCGTCTTTTTCTAGTCAGAAGAAGTCTTCTGACGATTCCTCTGAAGACTCTTTTCCCCTCTGCTCTGTTTCTTGCGTTGACGTTGTTTCAAGATGTTGGACATCGGATTTCTTCGATCTGCACATTGTTGTAAGATGTCCTCTTCTGTGGCATGTTTTGCATGTCTGGTAGCGTTGAAAACAATCTCTTGCCAGGTGATTGTCTTTCCCACAACAGTAGCAGGTGATTTTCCGCTGCTCCGAGTTTTGACTGTTGGTATCGTCTGTGGACTTTTTCCTCGCCGCTCCTCTCGAGTACTGCTTGCTACCTCGGAATGATCCCCGTACATTTTTGTAAGGGCGTTGCTGCTGTGACTGTTGAGTCCATTGTACCGAATCCGTCGTGCTCGTGCTCGGCGTTGCTGACCCCTTCCACTTATCTGTTGTCGTTGCGTCCTTTTCTGCCGTTTCCATTTGTGTAGCAATTTTATATGCCTTTTCGTATGTTAGGTTTTCTTCTTGGAACAGAGCTTTCTTCGTCCCGTGATCCTTGAGCCCGCATACGATTTGGTCTCGCACCGCGTTGTTTACGTCTGTGAAGTTACAGTGTAATGAAAGTCGCTTCAGTCTTGCAGCAAACTCTGCTACTGACTCTGTTGTTGCTTGTTGTGCCTGGTGAAATTTGCATCTTTCCATTGCTTCAGACGGTTTGGGATTTAAATGCCCTTGGATGAGCGTGACCAATTCGTTATAAGATTTTGTGCTTGGTTTGGCTGGTGCACATAAGTTTCTTACCAAGCTGTATGTTTCCTGATTTATTTTTGTCAACAAAACTGCCGCGTGCTTTTCAGCTTTTACGTCGTTTGCAACGAAATACAGCTCTAGTCGCTCTATGTATGTTTCCCAGTCGTCTTTCCCTAACGTGAACTCTAGCCTTGATGCTTTATGCTCTGTCATTGTTTGGATTATTTGGGGGACTGTGTTCGTTTCGTTTTGCTCCGTTTCTCGTTTACGCTGTACGTCGCGTACGTGTAGCTTCAAAATATTACGTAGTTGTTCGATTCCACTGTTATCGTTGAACTCTATACTCAGGTCCGATAGTAAGGTAATTAACTGTGCCTTCGTGAGATTATAAATCCACGATGTTTTTGTGTAGTCAATATTATGGATCGTTATTTCTTTTTCTTCTTCTTCGCTGCTGGCTCCCGACGCCATGCCCGTTGCGAAATATCACGAGATCCCTTTCTTTATCGGCCGTAATTTGCGAAACTATACACTTTCCACTTTTTTTTTTTTTTTTTTTTTTTAACTTTTATAGCTGCACTTTTGATTGCTGAGTTCGCTCGTCCTCGTCGCCAAGATTGCGGTGTCTTGGGAGGTGGCAGGGTTAATAACAAAACATCATTATCGCAACTTGTTCTACTTTTATTATTCCGAAATTACTTATGCTTAATATTGAACCGCTCCCTTCGAGCGTCGGGAACGTACTGCTTGCGGTAGCGCACGATTCCCGAACCACGTGATTACTTAAGGCGTAATACATCACAAAAATTAATATCACATAAAGATTCGAAAATATCAGGAGCGCCCACGGTACACACGCCGAGTCGTTGTAGAAGTGACGTCATCTTCTTCTACGTTCGTCTTCTTCGATCGATGATGCGCGTGGCGATCGATAATGTAATCGATACGCGCACGCCCGCGAACCAATTAGCACCCGATAATTACTGTCGCGCTGACACTCGGTGGTAAGGGAGGATGGGGGAAGGAGAAAGGGACTCGTCGCGGGGGGTCTCTGATTGGTGATCGATGCCCGCTCGGGACGCTTGCATCGTCCTCGCTGTCCCGGAACGCCACGGTGGTGAAAATCCGAACCCGTTACCCAACTCGTAGTATGGCGATCCGTGCTGTTCGTTCGGTGTGTGGTGCGTTCGACGAAGTGCGAGTGACAGGTGTGATTTCCCGGTGTTTTCGTTGTTGGCGAGGTATTCCGGCGACGTGTAATGACCGAAGTGATGGAGGCCTTGACGCCGGGGGACTCGTCCGATCGACATACCGTTGACGGGCGAACGTTCCTCGTCCAAGGATGTTCGGGTTTGGAGGTTAAGTCCTCCCGACTCGTCTCCTGCCGTCCTCGAATTCTTCGATGTTCCACGATGCCTCGGATCTTTGACAGGTAAGGGAATTATCCCCTTACCGTAGGTGAATTACCCGATTTGCGTTCCCGGGGATAATTGTGAGGAAATATGTGGGTGAAGGGAGTTATTCGGGGTGGGAGTGAGTGCTGGGACTTGGTGCGTGGTCTCGGTGCTCTTGACGAGTGTCTTCCTCGTCGTGGACTCGTAGTTTAGGTTGTTCGTGGTGCTCTCGACAGTATTCTTACTTCTTATGGTGTCTTGCAGGTCGTTGCGGTGAGCTTCAGGGCTGGCATCGACGTTATTAGTGCTCGCTAGTGCTTCGAAGAGGTCCGACGAGGCCTCGGAGAGGCTAAAATAGAGCTACGCTGCCCCTAGGGGCCTAAGACTAGAGAAGCGGAGAGTGCTGTGGTGGATTCCACCACGACGCAGCATGTGACGAGGGCCACAACGTCACAATAGATTCAGCGATTTTCCCCTACTCTTTTAGTATTTTATTCTCGAATGTTCGACGAGGGGTTTTCAGGTCGACGGACTCACTTGGAGACAACCTTTGAGTCGATGCATTTCTGCTGAGGGTGCTTATTGCTATGCTGGCTTATGTTGTGAGTGCTCGGGGCACAACATCCCTCCCCCTTTGGGAGATGAAATTTTAATTTCGGCTAATGTGCATGAATAAAATTCATAATTTTTTGGAAATTGGTCTCTTGGCAGTACAATTTTTGTTTACATTGGTATTCTTATTGTTATTTACCCATTTTGTAGTGTTTTTAGATATAATTCCCTTTTTGAAGTAAAACTTCTATACGCGCGCTGGGCTTGGGGAGTAAACTGGTGAGAGCGTTACGCAAAGTGTGATCGGGCGAAGCGAACGGAAGTTGAGAGGGAGATATATGTTGGTAAAGACAGAAAGAGAGAGAGAGAGTTATGTTTCGTATACCCCACTCTTACATTCAGGTGCGCACGCACATTTTCTTTTCAGCAAGAGAGAGTGGTGTGCTCGCACTTTTCCTTTCTCTCTTTCTCTCATTGCCCATTACGTTGATGGAAGCCCTATAGGAGTAAGTTAAAGAAAGAATTGCGCGCGCATATTTCCTTCTTTCTTTTTCTCATTGTCAGTTCGTGAAATATATAGGGACCGTGCATATCTATACATTCTCACCAGAGTGAGAATGTGTAGTCGTGTATATGCATACTGGTGGCGACGCCAATAGTGAGGAAAGGCACTTTTTAGATGATAAAACGTATGTATGTACACGACTACACATTCTCACTCTGGTGAGAGTGTATAGGTATGCATGGTCTCAGTAATCTGTGTGTGAGTTCACTAGCATCACACGAACGGTGATTTTTGTTTTTCCGTGATTTTATTTCGTTCTTGAACAATTTTATTAATTAATATTTAGTTCAATACATTATGCATTCGACGTTTGAAGTGAATAAAATTTTCAACTCATTTCAAAGTTCACAATTTGTGAATTTTCGCTTGAATTGTATAAAATCATGGCAGGGAGTGATACAGACTCGGAGTATGAATGCGATATTTCAGGACCATCAAATCAA